>SNQJ01S0142833.1:0-24574 GCA_010110895.2 Picea sitchensis
GCTGGCATCCTCAAGGGCTTTGTTGGACTTAGTGCTGCAGTATATACAGAAGTTTTCACTGGGTTTCTTAGCCAGAGCTCCATAAATCTGTTGCTTTTCCTGGCAGTGGGTCCTCTTGTAGTCTGCTTGCTTGTGATGTATTTTATTAGGCCTTGCGCACCAGCTTCCGGAGAAGATAGAGAAGAGCAAGGGTACTTTGTTTTTATCCAAGCGATTAGCATTATTTTAGCTCTGTATCTTCTTTCAATTTCTATAGCAAATTCTCTTTTTTCTTTAGAAAGCCATCCAATCTCCAAGCTATTTGTAGTGGTAATGCTTCTGTTTCTCTTGTCACCAACTTTAATTCCTCTGAAATTGGCATTACATGCAATCAAGGAAGACCGTGTAGATGTGCAGAACTCTCTTCACTCACAGATGGACCGTTGTAGAGAACCACTTCTTGGTATAGAAGAAAAAGGCCCAGACATGAAGCCTAGTGCAGATAAGAACACTGCTGAATCTCTATATTTTGGTAACCTTGTGGCAAGCATATCAAAGGACAATATCAGTGAATTGCAGAGACAATTAGAGGGCTCACCACCGTTTCATGACTTTGAGGACATGAACCTAGATATTCTGTTAGCTGAAGGAGAAGGAGCTGTCAGGAAAAAGAGAAGACCAAGGCGAGGAGAAGATTTCAATTTTCGCCAAGCTTTGGTGAAAGCTGACTTTTGGCTGCTTTTTGTAGTCTTCTTCTGTGGGGTTGGTTCTGGAGTTACAGTTCTCAATAATTTGGCACAAATAGGACTGGCTGAAGGCTATCAAGATATCACGATCCTATTAACAATAATTGGTGTTTGCAACTTCATCGGGCGTCTTGGCGGTGGGGCTGTCTCAGAATATTACGTCAGGTTTGCTGTTTTGGGATTCTCATTTTGTTTTATTCATGAACTACTTTTAATCAGTGTGTTGGGTATACTATTTTTCTGGTAAGTAAATGAGAGTTATTTCATGTGATCAGTTTTATTTCTTATTAAAACAGTGGATGCTAAATATGCACAGGCAAAAGGCCATTCCCCGGACAGTTTGGATGACAGCTACACAGGCTCTTATGATAGGGGCTTATCTATTCTTTGCCTCAGATCTTCCAGGATCTGTTTATATCTCTTCTTCCGTACTAGGAATTTGTTATGGAGTACAGTTCTCTGTTATGGTGCCTACGGCTTCTGAGCTCTTCGGATTGAAGCACTTCGGCAAGATTTACAATTTCCTAACAATAGGGAATCCACTAGGAGCTTTCCTCTTTTCTGGTCTTCTTGCTGGATACATATACGATCAAGAAGCTCAAAGGCAGTCTGGCTATTCCTATCCAGCAAGCATGGGTGCCCCCAATGTTGACTGTCTAGGCCCCAACTGCTTCAGGCTTACCTTTCTTATCATGGCAGGGGTGTGTGCTTTTGGGGTTCTGATGAGCATTATTCTTACAATCCGGATAAGGCCAGTTTACGAGACACTGTATAGCGGGGGTTCCTTTTGCATTCCAAAGACAACAAATACAAAAGAATCAACCTTGGAGAAGGGATCAAAAGTTTGAAGTTCCTTGAACACTGGTAGACCTTTTTAGGTTCATCTAAGGACAGTTATGCTATCAAGCAGATAATTTATTGAAATAAGGTTATTATGTCTGCTTAGCTAGCTGTTTAAAGTCTAGTTAGTTTTAAAAAACCCTATTGCTGTTACTCTTGTGCTGGATTTCAATGTAACTCAATTTACTAGTCTTAGTAAATGTATTTTTGGGTGGGGTGGAGTGGAGTGGAGTGGAGTGGAGTATGAGGTTCGTTCTTGGAAGAAAGGCTTTTTATCGGTCCAAGGGATCCAATATCTTGAATGTGGATTTTTGCAGAATTATGACTGCCAGTTTCTGCTCGGTACACTATGGGCTCCTGTTTACTTTGAGAGCACAGTTTCAAGGCACAAAGAACTGAATTTCCACTGTTCACTTGATTTATATGTATTCATTCTTGATCTCACTGTATTGATTCTTGAATTTCCGCTGTTCAAAGCACAACCAGTTGCTATCCAAGTTCTGTAAGTTGCCCTCTAAATAACGTTACTTCGGAGACAGATTACGATAACTTCAGGCTAAAAACAAAGGTATTGACATCTCCTTATTCTTTATATTTTTAATCTTATGTGCATATTCAATACCTATATTCTTTGCGGACTTCCCAACCAACATCAGTGCACTTGCGTGTCTCTATTGCTGTGTATTAATCAGTATTTTTTTGTAAGTTTTCTCAGAACATGGATACATGAAAATTGTTGTCTATATTTTGATATGCATTATAAGAAATTTATTATAAATATGAGTGTTAAAATAAGTGTTAATGTTGTCTATATTTTGATATGCATTATAAGAAATTTATGATAAATATGAATATTAAAATAAGTGTTCTAGTAAGATGGAAATGTGTATAAATTTGGTATGTTAGTGTTAAAATAATAGGTGTGCTCGTTTCATCATAGACAATATCACTACATTGTTACTCAACCATAGGCACAAAGGCCACCCTGAGCACCTTAACCTTGACAGACAAAATAATTTTGGAAGCAATCACTAGAACCAATAGCCAACCAAGGTAGTGTACCTCTCTCCAAAGCTAGCGTACCAAGCAGAAAGTCCAAACCATAACCAAAGATCAAGTCACCACTACAGCGATGCAACTCTCCTCCAGTCATGCACACCACTAGTCCTTATGAAGTTGTGAGAGTGAGAGTGCAAATGAGCTCAAGCGCCCTCTATTTATAGTCCTCCAAGTCACTTAACAGGGTCAACTTCTTCTCTTGGAGGCTAATAAATTAATATAAATTATTCTCTTGAGTCGACTTGTCTTCTAGGGTTACTAACCAACTATTTAGGGTTTCTCTTGCTTCCCAGAATATTCTAGTCTCGTCAAAGGTTGCATAGAGAGGTTAATATCTCCCGTAGCTACCATAACATCAACACTCCTTTCTAGCTAGGGAGGTATTAAAGGCAATGGTTTTGAGCACAAACAAACCATTCAAACGGTAGCATCATCACCACTATCCATCTAGATAGTCTCCACGACAATCAGAGCAATGCCATCCAATAGAACACAACTGTGTCTGTCCATAGTAGTATACAACTACTATCCAGTGGTACACAACCACTACTAGTAGCACATGGCTACTAGCCATTGACACACAATCACTGCTAGTGGAACATATCCACCACAGTAGCGTACAACTACTGTCCAAAGACATACAGTCTCCACAACAATCAAATCATATCATCTGAAATCATCCTGCATCAACAATGTCATCAACTGCATCACCTCTAAGTCNTCATATCCAAGATGTACTGGCGTGATCCGGAGTATCATCTACATCATCTCTAAGACGTACCAGCGTGACATAACTATCATGATGCCAATGCATCATATCTAAGTTGTATGCTACCTCTAAGATGTACTCACATGATGTAGATCAATGCTTCACTGTGTCACCTCTAAGTTGTATGATCATCTCTAAGCCGTACTAGCATGACATATCTAGCATGATGCCAATGCATCATATCTAAGTTGTACTCGCATGATCATATCTAGAATGACACGAGCCCTCTACATCATCTCTAAGCTATATGGTCATCTCTAAGTTGTACTAGCATGACATATCTAGCATGATGTGAATACATCATATCTAAGCTACATGTCACGTCTAAGTTGAACTTGCATGGCCATATCTAGCATGATGTGGCTCACCGACATCGTCTCTAATCCGTACTAGCATGACATAACTAGCATGATGTCAATACATCATATCTAAGTTGTATGTCATCTCTAAGCTGTACTCGCATGATGCTCCTCATGCCATCTGTATCAACAACTCCAACCATCTATATCATATCTGAGTTGTACTAGCTTGATCATATCTAGCATGATGCAAGCATCATCTCTAAGTTGTATGACCATCTCTAAGCTTTACTAGCATGATACAGATACACAACTCACTGACAGTCCATGATGCCACATATCAATGCTCCCTCCCAATCGAGGGAGTCATCTCCTCCCTTTCAACCAAGGGAGCAATCTCTACGAGCCCCAACTTGTCCCTCAAGTATGCAAACTTTATCTTGGACAAAGGCTTCGTCAAAATATTTGCAGTTTGCTCATCAGTGGAGATACACTGGAGAACCACTTCTCCCCTTTGGACCTTATCACGCAGAAAATAATACTTGATCTCAATGTGCTTCGACCTGTCATGGAACACCGGGTTATCTGAGAGCTTCACACAACTCTGATTATCACGATATATCATGGTTGAATCCAACACCTGATCAAACAGTCCAGAAACCAACTTACAGAGCCACACGACTTTCGTACAAGCATCACAAGTTGCAATATACTATGCTTCCACAGTGCTAAGTGCAATAGACTTATGTTTTCTGCTAGCCCATGATATCGTAACAGATCCCAAACTGAAACACAGTCCATAAGTACTCTTCCCTATCATCTGCACTCCCTGGCCAATCTAAATCAGTAAATCCATGCAAGTTGTACATCACTGTTTGAGGCATATCTCAAACCATAAGTAATCGTCCCACGAAGATATCTCAGGATATGCTTTGCAACTATCCAATGCTCTTGTCTAGGTTCCACGTGGCATTGACTCAACATGTTCACAACAAAGAAAATGTTCGATCTAGTATTCACCAAATACATCAAGGAGCCAATCAATTGTCGGTACAGGGACAAGTCTACTGGATCAAAATCAAAGTCTCTCAACTTCCTCAAATCTGGCACCATGGGAGTTGCCATGGATTTACAATCCATCATCTCAAACTTTTGAAGGATCTTTACAACATACTTCCCTTGTCCTAGGAAGACTTCACCACGCTTCTGCCATACTTCTAGTCCCAAGTAGTAGTGCATGAGACCAAGATCCTTCATATCAAACTCTGAGGCTAACTCCTCCTTCCACTGAATAATGAGAGGCTCTACACTTGTTAGGAACAAATCATCAACATATAACAGTAAAATCATAGGTGCATTATTCACAACTTTGTAGTAGAGATTTGGATCGGCACGACTCTTGGAAAAAAACAAGTCTTTTCAAGTAGCTATTAATACGTGCATACCAAACTCTTGGAGCTTGCTTGAGTCCATACAAGGCCTTCTTCAATCTTCATACATGGGTTTCTTTTGGGTGTACCTCAAAACTTTGAGGTTGCTCTATGTATACTTCTTCCTCAATCACTCCATTGAGAAAGGTGATCTTTACATCCATCTGATGTAAACTCCAACCCATGGAAGCTGCTAGAGATATGATGGCTCTAATAGATGTATATCTAGCAACTAGAGCAAACGTCTCATCATAATCTTCTCCCTCCTGTTGAGAGAATTCTCTAGCCACAAATCTCACCTTGTATTTATCAATACTTCCATCTACAACATGCTTTGTCTTGTAAACCCACTTTGAAGTAACTACAAACTTCTCTTTAGGTCTAGGCACAACTTCCCATACATCATTTTTCATAATAGATTGGTATTCTTCCATCATGGCCTCCTTCCATTCTTTTCTCTTGACTGCTTCTTCAAAGGTGGAAGGTTCTGCATTAACAAGATTTTCCATGAGCACTACATAACTGGAAAACCTTTTGGGTTTCTTGTTTTTCTCTGAAGGTGCCACTGGGAATGTCTTTTTGCTTCTTGCAAGGTGGATTTAAGCCACGTTGGTCTCTTTCTAGTCTTAGGTTCAATAATTGGTTCCACCTGTTCATGTGATGGTTATGGTTCTTCATTGGGGTGTTCTAGAGAACACGTGCTTTCTTCTTCGGTGTCTTTATGTTCCTCTTATTCGTTGGAGTCTATGGAATCTTCTATAGACTTCTTGAATGCAATCCTTTCACCAAAAGTTACGTCTCTGTTGATTTCAACCTTCTGTTGTCCTAGAACATGAATTCTATATGCTTTTGTTGATTCACTATATCCAACGAATATTCCTCTTTTTCCCGAGGGTTCCAACTTCTTTCTCTTATCCTTTGGAACATGAATGTATACAGGACATCCAAAGATTCTCAAGTACTCGACACTAGGCTTCTTTTCGGAGAAGGCTTATTCTGGAGTCATGTTATTCAATATTCTGTTAAGGTTTAAGCTATTATTAGGTTTCTTTTCAATTTACTAGATAACCAAAGCATAGATGGGATCATTGAGAGAAACACAATCACAAGATACACCTTGGGAAGCCCTCAAGGGGAAGAAAACCCAACAAAACTTCTTTAATATAGATTCAATAACCAAGTACAGTACCTGAATAACTCTCTCTCCGCGAGAGAGAAACTACCATGATGCTAGACCAGAAAATAATCAAAGAACCATGGCCAATCCAATGCCAAGACAATCAACCAAACACTAGAGAATATCCTCTCCCAAGCAATGCGCCTCTCTCTCTTCCTTCTTTCGACAACTGGTAACTGGTAACTTCCTTCAATACTTCCGCACTAGATGAGTGAGTTGAGTGAGTGTACAAATGAGGCGTTGGCTTCCTTTATTAATACAAACTGGCAAGCACTGAAAGGAGGTGTCTCTTCACTGGAAGGGCCGACTTCTCTTTCTGGGTAGTTAGAACCACTTTAATTTGCTTGGGGGCCGACTTCTTAATTTGCATATTACATTTGACCAATCCGTAAAAGGGGATAAGAATATTTTTTGTAGTTACACTATTTCAACACTCCCTCTTAACAAGAAGGACATTCTTTATCTTTTGACAGGTCACTGGATGTCATCATTAACTGAACAATATCATCAACTGGATAATCATCATCAACTGGACAACAACGTCAACTGGATAACATCATCAACTGGGTAACAACATCCACTAGATAACATCATCAACTGGGTAACATCATCAACTGGGTAACACCATCCACTGGATAACATCATCAATTGGGCAACATCATCAACTGGGTAACAAGAGGCATCAATATAATCCACTTGGTCATCTGGCATCACGATCACTGACTAGTTCTCCATGAATCCATATTAAAGAAGTTTTATTCTCTTTATCTTTGCGCAGAAGATACTCTTTCTATCTTTCATCTTCACATANCTGGGTAACAAGAGGCATCAATATAATCCACTTGGTCATCTGGCATCACGATCACTGACTAGTTCTCCATGAATCCATATTAAAGAAGTTTTATTCTCTTTATCTTTGCGCAGAAGATACTCTTTCTATCTTTCATCTTCACGTAGAAGATACTCTTTCTTATCTTCACACAAAATATATCTTATCTTCACACAGAAGATGTCTTATCTTCACATCTCTCTATCTCTTAGTTAAGATACTTCCTTTCTATCTTTTCATCTTCCTGAAGATACTTTTCTTATCTCACACAAAATATATCTTATCTTCACACGTAAGATGTCTATCTTCACACATAAGATATTCCATGAGTTTTGCCATTCCTTTTATGTTCTCCTTCTCTTGTAGTCATCTATCTCACCCATCCACCGAGGAGGAATACTACCATAGCTTCACTCCTGTCATCCCACTTGAACTAGAGAAGCTAAGATGCTTGCTTGGGTAAGACTAGATTCTCTTTCCTTGAATCCACGCGAGATCATGACACAAACCTCAAGAGCTAACTAACCATTCCACATGGTCAAGGTTTGTGTTCCAGCTACTCAATCCTTGGCCGTGAGGAGAGTATCTTACTCCTCTGGAGAAACATCCACACTCCCTTTACGGTGGGCGGTCACACCCCTCTCTATGAGGTTATTCTAGCATGTCCCTATAGTATCCAAAACTCAATGCTTTGAATGAGGCCAACCTTGGCAAATTTCATTCCCCTCTACCTAAGGTGTCTTCCTTTTCTAGGAAGGTCTCTTTCTTCTCTCAATGGTCTCTTTCTCTTCTCTATGAAGGTCTACCCGTGGAATTTCTCAATTCATTTCACGGAAGGGTCTACTTTCCTACTGCATCATATCATGATCCTCCATTTCAAACTCGTAGACATAGCTCCTCTTGCACCAAACTAAGAGCTTTTAACCTGTAACATCTCGATAATCACCATCCTTAGTTCTCAATATCCTGGTGCCTCTTGAGTTCAACATTTCTTTTCTTTCTCTCACTTCATACCGGATCAACTTGCTCCTCTCGTGATTTATAAGTACACTATAACCTGTAGTTACCTTCATCTTATCAACTATATCTGAGTATGCATATTTCTCTTCATCTTGAACTTTTTTTGTTTTGCATCTTTAGGAGCTTCTTGCTCCTATATGAATACTGGATGCTGTCTGGTTCTTATTGACTGTGGCCATATCATAAGTCCTCATGCTTTCTAACTTCTGCAAGTCAAGGTATGCTCCTTTTCTTCCTCGTGACCCTCGTAAACTTACTTACATTATACTTTTTGAGATATGTCACTTAGCCAATCAATCAATAACAATAAGCAGAATCAAATAAAACTATATCATGATTTCTATCTGAGTAGTACACATCTTTTTTAAGCAAAACTTGTTCAACCATGTACACATCTCAAAACCCTAATCATGAATAAGACTTTTGAACTCTATTTCATTCTAGCTATGAATACCAAATTTTTCCTTACTATCATAGCAAAACACATACCTTGTCACTCTCATGAGGGATCATACCTGAAATAAATATTTTATCTCTTTCTTTATCCTCTTTGATACTTCCTTCATAAAACTGCATAGACACTCAAATAAAACGAGGTTAATTAACATTCTCACAAAAATCTAATTTGTAATGATAAAGTATTAAAGCAAACAAGATACCAAAATAAACATGAATACTTATAAACATGAATACTTATCTTTTGTGTGGGGAGGCTCCACGGACTCCACCATTTGCTATCTTTCTTCTTCGCATTAACTATTTTCAACTTAAAGTACATAATCCCTCAATTTCTACTAAAGCTTTTTTTGAGGGAGGATATTCCTCTTCCTCGCCACATGTTTGATAAGTTTCTTTTCCTTTTCCTTGAGGACAACCATAGGAAAATTGTCCCAACTTTTTGATGGGGCCAGCATTTGATCTTTGAAACATCTTTCTTCTTATATGGAACTCTTACGAAGTTAGCTTCTTTATTGTTCTTCCCGAAGGAACTCTTCTGCTCATGAACCTGTAGCATTCTCTTCACAACAATTAATCTCTTCAAGGTTTGCAAGTCTAGATTCTTCTTGTAGGTGCAATCTGCTCATAACTTATCAAACTTGGATAACTTGTTTCAGACACACTTCTTGTACAAAAGGAATCTAAAATGTTGGAAACCCATTTAAGGTTGTGGTTACAAGCTCTTTTGTCACTAAGTTGGAAACCCATTTAAGGTTGTGGTTACAAGCTCTTTTGTCACTAATGACATCTCTAATAGCTGTAAGTTGATCTCTAACTGAAACTCTCATAAGATAGGATGCCGGAACATATTCTCAGTTTTCCATCTTCATATTACGATGCTGATTTCTTAAGGCAAGATTTCGGCCAATGTCTTTGCTTTCATATAACAAGTTGAGTGCTTCATACATTTGCCTTCTTTTCTCAGAAGCTCAAAATATATGAGGGATCGATTGATCTTTTACTGAATCTGACACCATTCTCTTTGCTTTCTTTTCATTCTTCTTATGTTTGTTCTTGCTCTTCTCTTTGGTTTTGTACACTTCAATCAACATGTTCTAGGAGATCATTCTCGAAAAGAATCATCTGCAACCAATGCTTCCAAGATATGAAGTTTCCAAATCCTTCCATCCTATCTTCTACCCTCATAACAGTAGCCATTCTTTCTTACAATAGAAACCCCAGTCTCTTTGGGCTATAGAATAAATAAAACAAATTTCTTGGATTTGAAACTGAACTCACCAAAAGATGCTTCGGACCGAGTATGCAGTATGTTATATAGTCGCCATGAAAATTCCAATTTCTCACTTTGAACTGACTTCATGTAAACTGGATCAGCAACTTTTGGTTCTCGGGTATCTTCGTACCAAGTGAGGTGTCTAGGTTTCACCTTCTAGAGTATCTGACCACTGAAAGTTGTGCTCAAGGTGCCAATGAGTTCCTTAGGTTGTATCATTTTTCTATATGACTTTGAGGCTAGAAATATTCTTCAATAAAAACCCTAATTTTCTTAATCACAACAATGACGTTTTTCTTTATCTAGTGAAAGATGCTCTCTCTTCATCATAGCTCTGATACCACGTTAAGGTTTAAAGCACATGTTTCTTTTCAATTTACTAGATAACCATATCATAGATAGGATCAATGAGAGAAACACAATCACAAGATACACAAGCTGCTATCCTGGAAACCCTCAAGGGAAGAAAACCCAAGAAAACTTTCTTAATATAGATTCAATAAACTGGGTACACAATTGATAACTCTCTCTTTATGAGAGATTGATGCTAGACTAGAAAATAATCAAAGAACCATGACCAATCCAATAAACCAAACACTAGAGAAAATCCCTTCCTGCAAGCAATGCTAGCCTATCTCCTTCCTTCTTCTCACAAATGGTAACCTGTAAACTTCAATACTGCACACTAGATGAGTGAGTCGAGTGAGTGTACAAATGAGACATTGGCTTTAATGGCAAACCCATTGCAATAAAGGAGGTGTCTCTTCACCGGTAGGGTCGATTCTCTTTCTTGGTAGTTAGAACCATTTTAATTTTGTCTGGGTCAATTTCTCTAATTTGCATATTACATTTGGACCAAAAGGTGATAAGAATATTCTTTGTAGTTAACAATATTTAAACATATTCTATGTGGACTTTATTCTCAATATAAACAAATGTCATAGATTATTCTCCCCATATGAACATAGATAGATTTTGATCATTCATCATTGCCTTGACTGATTCTTCAATAGTTTTGTTCTTTCACCACATCAATATTCTCTGTTGAGGATTGTGAGGGACAAATGGAGCTCCCTCCTAATCCTAACTTATTTGGCCAAAAGGGGCAACGAGCCCCTTGGAGGTGTATTCTCCTCCATTATCATATATCTTATTATCTTGATCTTCTTATCCTGCTAGGGTTCTCTACTTCAACCTTGAATTTTTGGAACTTGCCGTATACTTCATCCTTAGTCCCAATATACAACCATGTATTTCTTGAGAAGCCATCTATGAAGGTCACATAGTAGAGAGATCCTCCTAAATTTTTTATTGGCATATGGAATCCAATGCGACATCCTAATGTATTAGGTATAAGATCCCTTTGGATCTATTCTCACCGCTGGGAATGGTTTTTTGATATTCTTCCCAAGTGCACATCCTTACCAAAGCTTCATGCAATCGACATTGTAGTTATGGTTTTCCTACAACCATATGTTTTAGGGATGGAAAGGATTGATAATGAAGGTGAACATATTTTCTATGCCATAAATCACTAGGATTGAATTCATGTACTAGGACTTGAGTATTCTGACCTAGGATTTTATACAACCTTCCTTCACGAGGTCCAATGACACTAGCGTCTTCTATCTTTGAGTCTTAGGACCAAGAACTTTTCCATTCACAAAAGCTACTCTATCTCCTTTCTCTCCAAACAAGAAATAGATACTAGGTTCTTTTTCAAAACCAAGAACATATAGAACATTACTAAGATGAATAGAGTTCTGATTCCATTTCGATAGTAGCTTGTCCAATTCCCTTGACTCCATAAGAGTTCTTGTCTCCAAGCTCCACCTTATGAGGTGTTTCCTTTTCCTTCATGCTTGAGAAATTTTATGGTCACCCGCCATATGTATTGAAGCTTCGCTATCTATCAACCACATGTCATCTTCAATGGTTCCTAATAAGAACTCAATTATTTCTTCATGCTTCACTGTCTTTGAAGGTTCTTCATCATCGACAGTTGACAATTGAGTGTTGATGTTTTCTTTTCTTTTGTTAGGTTTAGACAATTTCTTTTGTAGTGGCCATAGTCATGCATTCAAAGCATTGTACCTTTGACATATCTCTTTGAACTTCTTTCTCTTGAATCATATCTTTCACTCCATGTCTTTGAACTTCAATGCTTGTGCTAGTTTGAGATCTTCTTCCTTCTGTTTTCCTAGAGTTCAACCTTGATTCTTATTGTGCACAACAGTCCAAAGTTATTCAAACATGGGAAACTCCTTTCTTGCGTTCATTCTTGCGGCAAATGCATCCCATGATCTAGAAAGGCCATTGAGTGCTATATTCACAACTTCCTTTTCTGGAATGGCTTCTCCAATAGCTTGTAATTGATCTCTCGACTGAGAAATATTCACAAAGTATGAAGCTATGTGTCATCCTTGTCATCTTTGTGTCACGAGTTCATTCTCTGTGACTCATCAATTTTTCCAATGTTTCTTACTGACAAGAGGTTAGTTAGGGAATCATGCATATTCTTAGATGAGCCAAGATGATAAATGTATGATATCAAATGGTCCTTTACAAATTCCACTATAATACTCATAGCATTAATGTCATTATCCTTGAACTTCTCCATAACTCCAACGCTTTGAGGTTCCTTCTCTTTTCCCAATGTACCAGGGTCTCATGATCTTTCCTTCAATGATATCCAACACTTTATTCTTGAGCCAAGGATGAGGTCAACCTTTCTTCCATGCCCAAGTTGAATCCTTCTAACTTGCTTTTTTGACTCATAGAGTAAAGCCATGGTTAATTTTGACTTGGACCAAAACTCAAACTTGACTTTGGCTTCGTTGAGAGTATCGGAGGTGGGCAAGTAGGGCTAGGTGCACTAGGCTATCTTAGAATTAGGTCAAGCGCCCAATTTAAGGTGCCTCAACAAGAGGGTTAGGGTTTTTGTTGTTGCAACAAAAATTGGCTACAACTACAATTGTAACTAAGTAAAATCCTCCCAATCTACCTTCCAAAGGTTAGACCGCCCTAAGATAGTGTGGGCCCACAACCTAAACTAATAGTGTGTTTTCACCATAGACAATATCACTATATTGTCACCCAACCACAAGAATAAACCCTCGAAAGCACCTTTAACCTTGTTGTGTGCAAGGTACATATTTTGGAAGCAATCACTAGAACTAATATCCAAACTACAGAAGGCATCTTCTCTCCAAAGCTAGCGCATCAAGCAGAAAGTCCAAAACCATAACCAGTAATTAAGTCACCACCGTAGTAGGGCTGCAACTCTCTCCAACCATGCTAATTCACTAGTCCCAGTAGTGAGGAGGAGTGAGCGTGTGAGCTCAAGGCTTCATTTATAGTCCCAAGTCACTTAACTCAAGTCGACCTTCTCTTGAGGCCAACCTAATATAAATTAGTCTCTTGAGTCTACTTATCTCTAGGTTATTAACCAACTATTTAGGGCTCTCTTGCTTCTCGTAGGCATTATAGTCTCGGCTAAAGGTTACACATAGAGGTTAGTACTTCCCTCAACTACCGTAACATCAACAAGGAGTGTTGTACCATTCTTAATGAGGAAATTTCGCCGTTACACAAACATGAATATCTAATCTTGCATACAATTATAAAATTAAATAACTATTAAATATCAAAATTCAAATGGAAAAATCTAAATAATTTAATTCTATTTACTAATATATAATTAACAAGTTTATAAAAAAAAGTGAATTTGAAGCAAGTGTTGGCATGTTTTTTCTTTATAAAGCTATACAATGTTTTTTTAAAGCTATACAAATGATGATCCAGAAAAATATAACCTATAATTAATAAATAATTATGAATATATGAATTATTTTACCTATTTTAAAATAAATATAAACATAATAAATAAAATACATAATTTTATTATTAAATCTATCATAAATTTAATATTATATATTAAATTTATTTCATTTTAATTTATTTTATAACTTTAATATTTAGATTAATGCTACTTTCACTTTTAGTATTATATATAATTTTTTTTTTGAGTAAAAAGTGATCCCCGCTATATTATATGTACAAAATAATGTAGAGTGTACAAGAGTAGGGTCTGCGGGCCATGTACAAAATGTCAGCCATTATCTGGAAACCAAAGATATGCATATATAGCAAGTAGCGTGAGAAAACATAATAACAGAGGACATCCGCCGCTCTCACCAGAAACCAGAACAGATGTCAAAGTTCTAAGTGCACAAGAAACTAAAACCCTAGAAGGCAAGTAAAAGAGCCTACGAGCCAAGTGACCTGTCATCCATGCTGGTAAAATGGAATGGCGAACTCTTGTGCACAGAGAGGGCATATCTTTTTGGCATGCGCATTGGAAAGTGTGTCAAAGAGCATATCCATACGCTATCCCAAGAGGAGAGCTCGGATCTAAATCCACCAGTGCCCAATAATGTTCATCATAGCCGTGCTCGGCCCCTGGAGCGAGTTTATCAGGCATGTTGTCACCCCCGGCCCTTCGGGCCGCCTTTAACCCGCTTCGAAGCTCCTCCCGCCCCTCTCGCTAGTCAGCCGCTCTCCTCGCCCGCTGATAGGCTCTCGGCCGCTTCAAACCCTGCTGCTCACCGCGGTACCTCGCAATTGCGTGTATCATCCCTGCGCTGTAAGGGAATTTCCACTATACGTACCGGAATATCAAGCAATGCCTGCTCGGGTTACGCTCCGACAGCAGGCACCGCTCGAAACCGCATTGTGGAGCGCTACGTTCGCCATGGACTCGAATTTCGCCTACAATGTGGAGGGAATTCCTCAAGACCACTTCCTTCCGCAAGACACCCGACCGTGTTTTAACATTATGCCGATCGCCGCCGCCATGTTCGCAATAATGGGCCAGTTCGCCTTCGCCTGCCTCTTTCTGGTATGACGCCGCCAATGCCAGCGGCACGCTCTCCAAATTCTTTCCTTACTTGGCCGCTTTTGAGCCTTTGTGCATGGCCTCCTGCCGAAAGCCACGACGAGGTAAGCCTCGTTTCCTGGCCATGGAGCAGGGTGGGTTCAAAAGAAGGCCAATTAACTCGGAAAAGTAAATGAGTAAGCGACAGGATAGCTCTAAGAAAGCCCGGTCAGCAGGTGGTCAGCGGGTGCACCGTAAATGCCGACCGCTCACCACCGTGATTACATGAAATGCACCTCGCGACCAGAAGGCCGCATACAAAATATGCTGTACACAAAGAGAATTAGTTGTACCCGCACAAATAAATGTGCGTAACTCAAACCCGAAAGTACCCAAATGAACAAAATCCAAAATCCAAATGAACGAGCCGAGCTCCATCCTTTCTCCTTAACTCGCCGTCCCTAAGCACTAGCAAGTAATGCTCTCAGCCATGGAATGGTCTATCCGTCCTGCCCCTGCTGCTGTATCCGTCCGCCATGGTTAATACATGCGCGTGGGTGGCGGTGTATGACATTTAAGCCGGGGCCGAGTGGAGTCCACCTGTGACCCCTGGGCGACGTGTCACCCCATCCGGGGATTATATATAAATTTATTTAGTTTAATAAATTTTAGATAATTTTTTTTAATAGCTCTTTAATATTTTAGATTAAATAATCATATTTTCTTATCCTCTTCATTTTCTTGCTTATCTTTTTTATTTTCTTAAATAGAAGGTTAATTGACATGTAAATTGAACAAATTTATTATATTAAAATTATCATATTTTCTTATGTTCATTTTCTTGCTTATCTTTTTCATTTTCTTGAATAGAGGGTTAGTTTACATGTAAATTGAACAAATTTATTATGCATAAGAGCTTCTGCACTTTTCAAGTAAAACTGAAATTTTATCAAATTTATTCTAGTGTATACTAAGTTTGTTTTAAAGCCCCTTCTACTTTCTTTTTAAAATAAAATGATTTTTTTTGGCTAATGAATACAATTTAAATGTTTATTTATATATATTTTTAGTAAATGTTAAATTCGTTTTAATTTTTTTTTATTTTTTTATAAATAAAAATTTATATTAAATTAACTAAATTCGTTTTAATTTTTTTTTTCTTTTATAAATAAAAATTTATATTAAACTAAGAATATAATTTAAATGTTTATCTATACATATTTTTAGTAAATGCTAAATTTGTTTTAAAAATCTTTCTATTTTTTTTATAAATAAAAATTTATATTAAATTAAGAAAAAAAAATTTAAAAAATTTATCTTCCCATACATTAAATCAAAATATTTACCTATACTTTCCATACAATGTTTAAGTTTTAAATCTAAATATTTACCCATACTTATTCCATACAATGTTTAAGTTTTAAATCTAAATATTTATCCATACTTATTCCATACAATGTTTAAGTTTTAAATCTAAATATTTATCCATACTTATTCCATACAATGTTTCAGTTTAAGGAAAAATAATATTTAACCTAACTTATTGAATGTAATGCTTATGAAAAAGCTTATTTTTTATGCCTTTTACAACTATTTATTTGTCAAATGAAAAAAGTTGAAATTTATATTAAAGTAATGGTAAAAGTACATAAAATTGAAAAATTAGGTGATACTTTAATTTGATATTAGAATTTTAAAGAGCAAAACCTTTTTAATAAATTCAAAATATTTAGTATTACATATAGTTTATGCAATATACAAGTAATTTAAAATTAAGATTAATTAATGTTTAATTATTTTGATAATGACGATTATGATTAGTGTCTATTAAAACTAATTTTGGTTAAGTGGACTTTTATAAAATTGATAAGGAATTAATTGATTTGTTTGTATTTTCTGTGTATAATTAAAAATATTGGAGAGAAACTTCCTTAACTCGAGTTTTCATAAGCTAGCAAGTTTTGAAGTTTGATAGTGTTACAATTATTGTGAAATTGAGCCTTCATATGAGTATACACAAGACATTTGAAGAGAGCATTTTTCATCCTCACTTTCTTAGTGTGACAAAGATTACCTATTCTCAGGCTCATAGGTCTTCTTCAATGCCTAAATTCACTATGGAAATCGCAAGTCATTCTTATTTTAGCAATGTTAAATTTCATCTTGAAGTTAGTTATAATACAAAGGTACTTTATGTCATTGTTCATAACATGGGAGAAGAGAAAAATATTTCATTTAATGAGGTTAGAGGGCTATGCCCAACTTGGTGGGAAAGTCACATGGAGATGCTTAGGTTGGAATATGATCCCCCAATAACTAAGTGGAATGTGTTTAAAACCCTTATTAAGTCCAATTTCTACCCTATTGGGTACATAAATGACCAACGAATCTATTAACATTACTTTCTGTAGAAACAAGGGTAGAGTGTGCAAGAGTACACCATCAAGTTTAGAGAAATGACCATTATGTTGGGTATATCTTCCAAGAACTTGGATGTACTCCTCAAGTATCTGGGAGCTATACACAATCATTTAAGAAGACAAGTTATGCTCTTCAAACTTAGGGAGTTCATGAGTCCCATATGGAAGAACAATATGTATAGAATATGGCTAAGAAAAAAGGACAATCAAGTGGTTCCAAGTAGAAAGACCACCAAGATGATCCTAATGAGGGAAAGAAGAAATGGAAAGGAAAGGACAAGAAGACAACAACCACATCACATTAGTGCAATGATCCAAACAACCATTGCAATCATTGTAATATTGATGGTCACACTGAAGATTAGTGTTGGAAGATATATCCAGAGATGAATCCAAAGAATTGCAAGAAGGATACCGATAAGAAGAACATGCTTGTCATGGATGTAGATGAAAATATTATCTGCACTACAATGTAGAAGGAGGTGAATCTTTGTAACCTCCATCTCAAGAAAGAAAAAGAGATGAATAAACTCTTCCATATCGAGATTCGAGTCAAGAAGACAAAGGTGGATGCTCTATTCGACTGTAGTTCATAGGCCAACTTCATAGAAAAATATCTGGTCAATGGGACTGGATTAGTAGTTCATGGCCATTTTCACCCATGTCCATTGGGATGGGTAAATAGGATGCAAATCCTAGGGTCACTAAGCAATGTAAGATCGAATTTGTTATAAGTGCAAACTATATTGATGCAACGGAGGTAGATGTAGTACCACTTGATATGTATGGTGTAGTGTTTGGAAGCCCCTACATGTACATGAGGGATGCAATCTTCATGAGGAGAGAAAATCAACAATATATGCCCTACATGTACATGAGGGATGCAATCTTCATGAGGAGAGAAAATCAACAATGTCTGATCAAGGGTTACCATACAAGAGGGATGTGGAGCCTGAGATACATTCGTTGTTTGATTCTCGATTGCCAAACACTGGGTTGTATAGATAGTCCATCCTAAAAAAAATGAAGTGAATAAACAATCACAACAACTATTGGAACATGGAGTAATTCAACCAAGTACCTCATCTTGTGGGTCACCTGTCATCATAGTACACAAGGAGGATTGGACTTGGAGAATTCCTATCAACCACAAATCTTTGAATAAGATCACCCTCAAGAATCGATACCCTCTACCTAGGATCAAACACTTGCTAAATCATTTGCAACAAGCCAAGTACTTCATCAACTTGGATCTCAAATTAGGATACCATTAGATACGAGTTGAAGAAGAAGACACTTGGAAGACCACCTTCAAGACAAGGAAAGGTCTATATGAATGGTTGGTAATTCCTTTGTTTTAGAGAATGTACCAACTACATTTATGTGTTTCATGAATGACGTATCATATTAATTTCTAGATTTATTTGTAATAGAGTGCTTAGATGATATATTGGTCTATAGCTCTACATGGGAAGAAAATATCTCACATCTCATGTAATTGTTATACCTTGAAAAATATCAACTACTAACAAACCTTAAGAAATGTGAATTTTCTTAGTAGTCATTGGTGTATTTGGGTTATATGATTGGAGGAGGGGAACTCAAGACAAATCCTGCAAAGATGGATGATGCCATCAAGTGGCGAACTCCTACTAATGTCGTTGAAGTTAGGATATTTGCAAGGGTAGTACAATACCCACCAAATTTTATAGCATCATTTTTATTTGTGGCTACACCACTCCATCCCATAACAACCAACACAAGAGTTTGTAGTGGGGAAATAATCAATATAAATTTTTTGATGAGTTGCAATGAAAGGCCATTCAAGCAATGGTTCTTGCATTGCCCAATTTATAGAATCTTTTCAAAGTGGAGATGGATGCAAGTGGATATAATATGGGAATAAACTTGATGTATGGAGGTAAGCTGGTATGCTATCATTATGAAATGTTCCATGGTAGAGTCTTGAACTACCCTACATGTAATAAGGAACTATTTGCTTTGGTTCAAGCTATTAAGAAAGGGAAGTACTCTCTAATGGCTTAGAAGACCATCATCCACATCGATAACTAGACATTGTAGTAATTGCAATGCTAGAGTAAGCTTCAACAAACCAAACACTACAAGTGGATGGGGTTTTTACACAAGTTTCATCCAATCATCAAATATAATAAGGGAAACATACACATGGAGCCTTTCACCCATGATGCATACAAATAAGCATACACCATTTTGGAGAACCATATAATTAGATAGATAATAGAGCTAATGATTCCAAAAAGAGGTGGTCTTGAGAAATATTGTTACAACACACACAACAGAAGAACACAACAAAATGCATGAAAACACATATGCTAGAACATGATCAATTGTATCAATTGTTCCACTTAGATCGACCCCCAAGGCCATCATTTTATAGCATCAAGGGATAACTAGCTTCGTTGAAGTGAGGAATACTAGGTCCACATATTGGGTCATAGCACATAACAACCCTCTTGATTTCCACCTTATTCTATGCATTAGTTGACTATTCTAGTTGGCCACTTAGTCGACTCTCCTATTCTACTATTGAACATAAAATTATTGTCTCTAGAACGTCAAATATTATTGCTCTAATACCCCCCCATCAATGCAACACTCTAGACATTCAGTTGGTGAAATTACTTCTACGCACCCCCCTATAATTATAGCTTCCTGAAGCCCAAGTATAGCCCAAAGTTTCACAAACTTATCTTCTGATAAAGACTTCATAAAGATATTAGCAACCCGATCATCAATTCTGCAATAAACAAGATTCACAACATTATCATATACCAACTATCTCAAATAATGAGCATGAAGGTCCACATGTTTCATCTTTTTGTGAGAAACCAGGTTCTCTATAACTTGTATTACACTTTAGATATTAGAAAATATAAAAGTGGATGTGTTGGCTAGAAATCCAAGCTCTACCAAGTGGTATCGAATCCATACTGCCTATGTGCCAATGTTAACTACACCATGATATTATGCTTTTTTGGTTGATAGAGAGACCTCTTTCCTCTTCCCCACCCATTGCTCACCTCTCTTTACCTTATATCCAAGGCACCACAGATCACATTTCAAGAATTATGGTCAAGAAGAACATCAAAACCTTTTTCAAGCCATGTAAAACCCTTAAACAACTGTTCAAAACAACCAAGGACAAATATGACCCTATGCTAGGCCCATGAGCCTACCAAATCCCTTTCTCTTGCGTAAAATCATACATAGGCCGAACCGACAGATCCTTCAAAGCCAGGCTCAAAGAACACATAGCTGACACACACCATAACCGGATTTCCAATTAAGCTATTGCAGAATATTCTATTAATTCTAAACATCTAATCTTCTTTGACCAAACCAAAATTTTGGCCTCAACACCCCATTACTCTTCCTGTATCATTCAAGAAGCCCTAGAAATAAAAAAGCACCCTAAAAATTTCATCGCAAATATGGATACAAACTCAACCATTCTTGGAAACCCCTCATTCATGGCCTTAGCCACTGATCTATTTTCTAACTTTTTTCTCTCTTTTTCGAACCAGAATCTCTGGTTTCTTCCTTTAACCCCTCGTCTTTTAGCTTGCCTCTCTTGTTTTACCATAATGATCTCATCTCTATTTTTAAGTTATCGAGTGAGCGTTGTACTTCTCATGCCATATCTTTCTATTCCTCTTTAACACTTATCTCTACATTTCATTCTCTCTTCCCTTAATTTAATTTGATTTATAATTTTATTATTTAACCATATGTCAACTAATCAATTTAATTTATAATTTTATTATCTAACCATATGTCATCTCAATAATTTATCATTTAGTCATATTCATTTAATACTTAACCCCACATTTCTCTCTCTCTCTCTCCACCTTTAATCATTTCTTTATCGGGTCTCATTTAATTTAATTTAATGCATAATTTTATTATCCAACCATCTTATTAATTTATAATTTATAATTTATCCAATCTCTCAACGCTCCCTTCAACGCTATAATCTGGGTCCAACAGTTACCTTTGTTTTTCAACCCTTTAAATTATACTTGGAGCATACTCTTTTCTAATCATTAATCTTATCTTGTCCTTGATGATGGGTGGAATTTCCACTCAAAACGTTGGACATTTCAAAACTATCTACACAGTTTAACTATAGAATGGTTATACAATATCACTTTCTACTTCTTTTTTGTGGTCAATAGAGAGACCATCTTTTGCTTCTTACATGACCAGACCATGGGTCCTGAACCAAGATGAAACACATAGCCAGATGTAGGCTTCCTATCATCACCATCCCTTTCCCTTAATCGACCAATGGGTTTGTTTTATTACTACAATAATTTATACCAAGTCAATAAGTTCCCTTGATATAACAAACAATCCTCTTTGCGGCTTTCTAGTGGTTTTCTCATGGATCTTGCATAAATTGAGAAACCACACTAACGACAAAGGAGATATCAAGTTGAATTTGAGTTAAATAAATAAGGCTACCAACCAACTCTCGATAGAGGATAACGCCAAATTTCGTTGAATCACATTCTTTGGTTAACTTCACTCTTGGCTGAAAGGGAGTAGCAAAAGGTTTACAAACTTCCATCCTGAATGCTTTTAAAATACCCATTGCATATTTAGGTTGAGAAATAAAGACACCATTATCCATTTGCAAAACTTGGGTGCCCAATTTTTTTTTTAAAGATCAAGGTCATGCATTAGCTAATTATGTCTTCAAACCCAATTTTAGATTTACATTCCAATAATAACTAAATCATCTACATACAATGTAACAATTACAATTTCACCTTTTACATGTAAAATATAAACACTGTGATTTGATTCACATTGTTTGAAACTGACATTGACAAAGAAACGATCAATGTTCTCATACCAAGCCCTAGGAACCTATTTCAAACCATACAATATTTTCTTCAGTCGACAAACAAGACCGACATCCTTTTCAAAACATGGGGATTTCTCCATATAAATTTCTTTCGTCAAATCTCCATGAAATGGAACTTTTGACATCCCTATGATGTACCTCCCATCCAAAATGAGCAACAAGTGATAGAATCAGTGGAATAGAATTCATGTTTGCATCAATGACAAAGGTTTTAGTGTAGTTGATGCCTTCCTATTAAGACAAAACCTATTACTATAAAATGAGTCTTATGTCTTTAAACAACACCGCCATATGTGAATTTGGTCTTGTAGACCCGTTAACACTTTACCACATTCATTCCTTGCAGTCAAGGAACTAAATCCTATATTTCATTTTTTTTATTATCAAGGAACAGTATTCTTCAACCATAACATTCTCCCATTCAAGTAAACCATGTGTATTTGCATACATATTTGGATCGCATGCCTCTAGAACACATGCCATTAGAGTGACACTAGCATGTTGTTTCTAACTTCTAGTCTTCCTTGATTTATTGATGTCCATTGCATCAATTCCAATAGCGTTAATCTTCTTATCAACCCATCAAGGTAGACAAGTATTTTGCAATGAAGAGGTTCCTATATCAACAAACTCACCAGAGGACTACCGAGGGGTTACAAAGCTAGTAGTCAATTCTGTAGTTGATGGTAAACTATGAGTTGTAGCAAGTATTTGAGTCACATGTCTAGTGAATGCTCCAATATAGTATTCGATTGATCCATTTTATGTCACAATTTCCAAAGGATCATTGTTCATCGAACCAAATGAGGAATCCAACAACTCAATACCTCAGGTCTTCTCATCAATGGTAACATCTCTTCGAAGAATTATTTGTTGTTTGACTGGGTGAAACAATCTGTGGGCATTCAACTATTTAGAGTATCCCATCATGATGCAAGCACAATTATTTGCATCCAATTTCTTTCTGCAGTCATCTAAAATGTGCACCCATGCATTACATTCAAATGTTCTAAGGTTTTTGGTTGAAGGATTTTTTCCACTCCATTTTCCCATAGGGGTCATATCATAGAAAACCTTAGTCAGTATAAGGTGCAACCTTAGTTGGATCAAGAAACAATTTAGTGATAACTTCCCAATTGTTGTTCACATCTTTCACAACAAACCGATCTAGGTAAGTTGGGGTACTGATAGAAAATTAACACTCAAGATGGGTACATGATACACATTAGTAATCACACCATTTTTTTATTCAATATGATCACTACCAACAACAATAAGTGCATAATCATATACTACAAATATCTTATTTTTTTTAGCTTCACTTAAGGAAGAAAAGAGAGAAGCATCTTTATCCATATGATGTGTACAACTAGAGTCAACTATCCACTCACTTTGAGAAGTGTGAGCATGTAGGGCGTAAGAAGCACTAACAAAATATGTGAAGTTATCTACCTTACCTTCTAGAAGTCAATGTTGGGTATTGGCCGATCATCCATAACATAGTTACCAACTTAATGAGAACTGTGACCTCAAAACGAGAACTCTGGCCCAAAAAACCCATATTTTTGCATAAAAAACATCAAAATCAACCCCCAAATCAAAAAGTGGTGCTATCGATAGCACCTTTTTTTAAAACGGGGTGAAAATTACAACATTTTTCAAACATGGGCTTCAAAACTTAGACAATAGCTCAGAAAAACCTTAAAATCAACACCTAAAAACAAATAAGATGTTTTTGAATTTTTTTCTTTTCTTTTCAAAATGTTAAATTTTGAGATCATTTTAAATCGTATTTTTATCACTTGGTACCATTAAAACCAAAACCTCAAAATCAACCATCAAATTGAAAAGTACTGCTACCGGTAGCACCCATTTTAAAATTGGGTATGGAAATGACACATTTTTATAATGTGGTAAAAGAACTCATAATTACTATAAACAAAATCATAAAAGAAACCCTTAAATGTTTACTTTTTAAATTTTATTATCATGCAAAGCACAAGGTAATACATAATGCCATGATGATCAACAAAGAAGACTAAGGATACACTCTGCTAGGGTTCTGAACTAAGCCCGTGAAGGCGCATACACTCTGATAGGGTTCGCCTTTTACGCGCTCATGCCAGGCCAGGGCGGAGGGGAGCTGCCGCCCCCTCCCTCCCCGACCTCTTCCTTTCGCAAGCTTGTTGCAACATGCAGCAAGAAGCTTCCCCCTACAGAACCCCCAAGCTTCGTGAAAAAACTAGACGCTGTTCCTGAGATCGCTCTTCCCTCGGACCAGCCTATGAAGGTCGCGTTGTCTCTTGCAGATCGCGGTCTAGTCAGTCAGTTCATGGGCCTATGGCCCTCAACCCGAACAACAAACAACTGGATTCAACGGAATTGGAGGCCCCTATTAACAAATAACGTAACCTGCTATGCGATTGGGAGGGTTTTTTTCATATTTGAATTCATCTCTCAGGAGGATAGAGATCTAATCTTCAGGA
>SNQJ01S0142833.1:24584-38948 GCA_010110895.2 Picea sitchensis
TTAAAGATATTATTAAAACCTCGACAGCGGATATCCTACTCCTCTAGGAGACCAAGATGAGTCAACAAGACTCGCTCAAAGCTTCAAGAAATGCATGGAAAAACAGTCAAGGAATAGCTGCAAATGCCAGGGGCACGTCAGGCGGTCTCTGCACGCTCTGGAACACCACCAAAATAGAACTGCTCAACTCAGACACTCACACGCACTGGATCCACACTTCGCTCCTCCATAAAGACTCCGGTGTTCAGGTAAATCTCATTAATATTTACGTTCCGCAACACATAGAAGAAAAAAGGATATGCTGGGAAACCCTCCAAGACTTTCTTCAAAAAAACGAGCTAGATAACATCATCTTAGGTGGAGATTTAAATGTAACCCTAAGCCAAGAGGAAAAGAGAGGTGGCTCTATAGTCAGAGATCCAGCCAGAGAATGGGTGGAGGATATTATTACAGCCTGGGAGCTAATAGATATAAAACCGATCAAGGGGCACTACACTTGGTCCAATAAGAGGTTAGGTCCGGGACATATAGCTGCCAGGTTGGACAGATTCCTTGTCCAAATCTCTTACCTAAACCAGGGGTTTAATGCAGTAGAAAAAATCCTACCCCACAACGCCTCAGACCACAAGCCTATTCGGCTAGAATTTAAATCAGAGCACGGGAAGGGGCCCATCCCCTTCAGGTTCAATCCGTCCTGGATTCAAGACTAAGACTTTCTTAAAATAGTATCCAACACATGGACAGGCAAAGTCATCAGGTCTGCCTCCTATGTATGGGAAGAGAAGTTATGGAGGTTAAAAGTCGCCTTAAAATCCTGGGCAAGAAGCCGCCATGACCCAACCTCCTCACGCAGAGAGGCCCAAAAACTCCTTGAGATTCATCAGCTAGAGCTGGAACACAAAGAAATCGCCCAAGAGGATGTACAACAAGAAACCCTCCTTCAAAGCCAATGGTTCAAGGCATGCAGGGAGGAAGAGAGTTACTGGAGGTAGAAATCAAGAAGCCTCTGGCTGAAGGAAGGAGACAAAAATACAAGTTACTTCCACAAGCAAGCAGAGGCTAGGAAACATTTTAAGGCAGTCACAGAAATCCAAGTTCAAGACACATTAATCTCAGACCCAGAAGGTATCAAGCAAGCATCTTTCAAAACTTTCTCAGCTCTCTATACAGAACCGCAAATAGCAGACATGGATCCCCAAAGGTACCCCCTCTTAATCATTCCAATGCTCATAAACGAGGAAACTAACCACAATCTGTTAAAGGAAGTTTCGCAGCAAGAAGTAAAGGAGGCCCTGGATCAAATGCATCCGGACAAAGCCCCCAGACCGGATGGGTTTACTGCAAGATTTTTTCAACACTGCTGGGTGATAATCAAGTCTGACCTCACCAAAATGATAAGGAGATCGCAATCAAATAGCAAGCTAGGGGGGAGCACAAACTCGACCTTCCTGGCCCTCATCCCGAAGGAGAAAGGAGCCTCCAACTTCAACCGATTCAGGCCAATCTCACTCTGCAACACTAGCTATAAAATCCTCACTAAGATTATAGAAAACAGATTGAAGACAATTCTTCCTCATATCATTCCAGAAAATCAGGGAGGCTTCATTAAAGGAAGACACATTACGGACAACATCCTCTTGGTCCAAGAGGTTCTTCATTCAAGAATCCTTCGAAAGGACAAAGGTATGATCATTAAGCTCGACCTGGCCAATGCTTTTGATAGAGTCAACCACAGTTTTTTATTCGAAGTTATGAAGAAATTTGGTTTTGATCAAGCTTTTGTCAGTTGGATTAAAGCTTGCATAGGCTCTCCCTGGATAGCCCCCATGGTAAATGGAAGAGTAACCAAATTCTTTCAAGCCTCTTGAGGGCTGCGGAAAGGGTGCCCCCTCTCACCCCTTCTTTACGCAATCCAAGCATCTGTTCTAAGCTACCAGTTGTGGAACTCCCAAGCCCAAGGCATTCTGCAGGGTCTACGAATAGCTCAAGGGGTGAAAGACATGAACCATGCTCAATTCACGGATGACACCCTGCTATTAGGCGGAGCAAGTTCAACCATCGCAAAACAGTTTAAGGAAGAACTTGAGGCATACACTACCGTCTCAGGAAGTGAAATAAGCAAAGCAAAGTGAAAAATATATGGCTGGAATATTACGCCCAACAAAATGCTCGAGATTGCAAGAGTTCTAGGGATGGAAGGCCATACCACTTGGGACTCGTTCACTTACCTGGGAATCCCAATCTTTAAGGCCACCCCAAGGGCCACCTAGTGGAACCATCTAATTGATAAACTCAAGAAGAAAATTTCCAATTGGGGGGTGAATTGGCTCAATTTAGCAGGGAAAGTCGTGCTAATTAAATCAGTGCTAGCCAGCATACCCATTTACCAGAGTTCAATGCTCCTAGCCCCTTGCTCCACAATACAAAAAATCAAAGCTCTGCAAAGTCGCTTCCTTTGGGAAGGAGGGAAACGGACCGGAAGAAAATTGCATCTGATAAGCTGGGAAAAGTCCTCTAAACCTCTGCTAGAAGGTGGCCTCAACTTTAAAAATTCACGCATACAAAATCTTTCACTGGGGGAAAAACTGCTGTGGAACATAGTCTTTGGAGCACCAACTTGGTGCAAATTGGCTCTCTGGAAAAAGTACTTTAAGGGGCCAAGGGAACACTGCTTAGAATCTTCTTATAGGCTCTCTAAAGGATCCCCTTTTTTCACTCTCAGCAAAAAAGTCTTGCCCCTCTTCATCCCTCACCTCACCTGGGTGCCACGAAATGGGAGGAAGACCAAAATATGGAATGACTCAATCCTAGGAGACCCCCCTCTTAACTCGAGGCAGGACCTGCGACGCCTTGAGAATTGGATGGGGACCCAAAACTTAAAGACCCTTGCAGACATCTCAATCTGGGGCGAGGATAGGCATCAGTCGTGGCAAGGGTGGGAAGTGAGCAATTTTCCACCAGATCTAGAAGGGGAATGGGGGACTCTCAAACAATGCCTACAGGGGAAAGCCCCGCTGAAAAAGAAGGGGAAGGATAAGAGAGGCTGGGGGATAAATGCCAAAGAATACACCACTGCTATCGGCTACAAACTTTTGTACAAGATCCCCACCGCTCCAGAAAACCCGCTCATCTGGAAAGCGATTTGGCACTCTAAGTCCATCCCCAAAATTGATCTGTTTACCTAGACACTTTCCCACAACAACATTCTTACAGGGGAAATTCTCCAAAGGAAAGGGTGGGCTGGCCCCCACCGGTGCCCACTCTGCCAACAAGCCGAAGAAACCACTAATCACCTCCTCATCAATTGTGCCTTTTCCAAAGAATTTTGGAAGCTGACACTTGGGTCAGGGGATGAAGTCAACCTGCCAGAAGACATCAAAAGCCTCCTTCAACATTGGGACAATCTGTACCCGTTCCAACATTGAATTCAAAGTCAAGTCGCTGCGCTTTGGAGAATCCTGCCAANGAACTTGTGGCTGGAAAGAAATAGCAGGATCTTCAGGGACAGAGCAAGGAGTGCACCCATAGTGGTAGCCAACATCCAGGCCCTGTTCGGAGAGAGCGCCCCTTACATATGCCAGTCCAACTACAAAGGGAAGCCATATGAGGTGGAGGTCCTTTGGCTAGAGCAGTGCAAAATTCAAAGTGCAAAAGAAATCACAACCGTCGCTCCAAGTACTGAGGATTGGGAAATAAGGAAAGAGAAGCACAAATTTGACAATTGGAAGCAAGAAAGGAAGGCTTACATCCTGTCCTTTGATGGAGCCTCCAAAGGCAACCTGGGGCTTGCAGGTGGAGGGGGGTTAATTGAAAGCCCCAGCGCATAAATTATCGTAAGATACGCCCTGGGCCTAGGTAATGAGACCAATAACATAGCTGAAGCCATGGATTTATGGCAAGGGCTTCAACAAGCCAAAGAGCAGGGGATCTAGGAACTGATCATCATTGGAGACTCCAGACTGATAGTCAAGGCCATTAATTTCCGGACTCAAACTCAAAGCACCAAACTTAATAATCTCCTGAGCAAAATCCGTCTCCTCCTCACTAACTTCAATTCTTATGAGATTTTTCATGTTCTAAGGAAGCTAAACGCGATGGCTGACGTGGAAGCAAACAAAGGCGTTATCCTTGCGCCAGGAACCTTAATCCTCAATGGAAGGATGTCCATTGTGGAGATACCGTAACCCAAGGCGCCTCACGCGCATATCCAACAAGTGGAGGTATGAGTACAAAGACAACAAGAGAATCGACCAAGATCAGCCAGACAAAGCCGAGCCATTGGAGGATAGCGATAGGGGGTGGTACCAAGCTCTCGTGGATAGCAGACAGGGAGGGGACAGGTGCATCCACTGCCCATGCCTCTCGGCCTCTGCAGCCCAGGGCGCAATCATTCGGGCCAAGAGGGGCGAGTTCTAAACAAAGCCCAAGTTCGACTCATTTCCAAGCAGCGATTCCTCTACCTGCGAGTTTGAAAGGACTAGGAGTGCGAATTAGGGGACAACCAGAGAGATGGAAGCCAGCACAAGCAAGAAACCGAGCCTGGAGGAACGCCAGAAGATCATGGACACAACACTAGAAAATCTGAAGCAGATGCTGCAACACTAGTTAGACTTCCTGGATGCTGCAACACCAGTTAGAAAATCTGAAGCAGATGCTGCAACACCACTTAGAAAATCTGAAGTAGATGCTGCAACACCAGTTAGACTTCCTAGATGCTGCAACACCAGTTAGAAAATCTAAAGCAGATGCTGCAACACCACCTAGAAATTCTGAAGCAGATGATGCAACACTAGTTAAACACAAAGATTGGTTTCTCTGAAGAGCTCAACAAGCTTCATCAGGAGCTCAAAAACCCGCAGGAAGAGTATGATATGAGAGTCGAACAGTTGGAAGAGGAAATAGCTCAGCTCAACCGAGAGTGGAGGAATGAACCAAAAAGTTAGTCTTGCTGTTACCTCTGAAATACACTCCTCCCCGCTGCATCTTGGCATATTGTATAGAGCCAAGGCTTTAAATAAATTCGTTTTAGCTGGTTAGTGTTAGCCTCTCCGGAATCCAGAAAATACATGTGTACCCAGGAGCAGTGTTAAGTTCCTTTTAGGCAGAGGCTCAGTGAAGCCCTGCCATTTTGTAAACGCATTCGTGGCTCGGCCACACTTAATACAAATCCTCTAATCTTTTTGGTCAAAAAAAAAAAAAAAAATACATAATGCCATGAAAATATCACAATATACTTTAAAATTCAAAAGCGTCACTTTTAATAATTTTTTACTTTTAATAATAAAAGAGTAAATACAAGTTACATTGAATGAGACATAAATAATTTCTTAATTAGTATTGTTATATTGACCATATTCAAAACATATGAGCTAAAATTTTTTATGAGCTAACAAATTTGTGAAAACTAAGAAAAATTAGAAAGAAATGAAAAAAATTAAAATTTCCTCGAAAACAATAATTAAAAAACAAAAATACATTTTTTTTTTTTTGTAAAAATAAGAGCCAAAAATTATATTTCAAACTAAATTTATTTTTTATCTCCTTTTACATATTTGTGTTGTCATAACTTATCATAAAATTGTGATACATTTGTATACTCAAAAAATAAAATGATAAGGCTAAGTGAGGTACAAATGGAATGGGAATGAGCCGGTCAATACAATCTGGTGACTTGTAGAGGTTGCAGAGTGCAAGATGTTTTGTGGGTGGAGTGGAGTGCGGTAGCCTTTTGATGACTCCACAGCCGGTAGGAAGCGAGATGGAGGAAACTTAGGATTCCGGAAGGTGGAGTCATGAGCAGAGCTCCTGTCGAAGTTTGTGCATTTCAGATGGTGGTAAATTCTGTAGTTATCTGTTGGGCCTTGCAACAAATAAGACCGCAGAGAAAGCTCCACGAAGACATACCAATGACTCTCATGAGGTGCTTGCAGATATCGGGAACCTAACCTGGAAATTGAAAGCGAAGGCAATATTTAGTCGAGTATGATTAAGATAGAAAATACTGGTAGGTTCATATGAACACTTTTCTATTTTAAAATTGGGAGGTCTATAGGAGGTGATGACTCTAGATCTTTTGGCTCTGCTCCTTCCTTGCCGGTAGTTGATCTGTTGGCTTTGCTCCTTCGTTACTAATTGAAAAGTTGCTATTAATGATAACAATCTAGTTGAATTTCTTGTTACTGTTATCTGTTGCACCCGAGGATTGGCCATGAATTTTGGCGATCGCAGGGCATCGATCAACTCATGGCCAATCCGAGATTGAAATAGATAACAACATGCACCCAATTGAAACTTGCCTTTAACATAGAAACACGATCATCGCGAGGTGGTGATGGAATCCAATGATCCAGATAACAAAAGAAATACATCCAATTGAATACAATTTTGTTCATTGTGTTTGTTCCCATTAATGCTGCCTAGCGTTGTTCTGTCAAACTGTGCCAAAAACATCAGCGGCTGTTCCTCATTGCGCTCGGGGCTTAGCTTATAGGTTTGGCGAATGCGACATCGATCCGGTAGCGGCTTTAAAGGCAGTCAGACCACGAATCTTGGAACTAATTGATACTTGTTGACGACTATCTATGTGGACTCCTTGGACTACAATTTTTCCATTAATTCTATACCATATCATTGAACAAGTTACCTTATAATTCTATAGATCGATTGTAGTTTGACCTTGGAACGATCGGATAAAATGGCGAATAACTTATCCTGTAAATTTATTCATAGATGAAGGCTAGTAGTTCATTTTATCCATGGCAGATACTTTTTAATTTGAATCCTTGAATCCACCACTGTAACATTTGCACAGTCTTGAATCTGGTATGAGAGGCTTTGGCAGTGTTACCATCTGCGCCAACAACCCTCCTAATTAATTCTTCTCGCAGTGTAACTTTAGATGCTTCACCTCAATCTTCATCCCTTCTGAGACACACAGAGATAGATGAGATTTAGGATTGAAGACAAGTGTAAGCATAGCCAAGTAGAGATACATCTCGAAGGGTCTTTTGCATGCAGCTTCCGATGGAAGGGAAAAAAAAGAGCCAAGAAAAAGGTGTGTTCCTCTCCCTTGCTCAGGCGCGACAAAGTTGGGGCTTTCGGTTCTCCCACACTTGCACATCGATGTCAGATTTGCCAGGTTGCTCGTGTGCCCTCCTTTCACCACTTACTTGACCGAATCTAAGAGCTAGAGCGCCCTTTCCTTGATCACACAGTCTGGACATAAGTCGAACAGACCAGTGCGCCTCCTTTCTCCTTCCCTTACCTCCAGGGTTCGTCCTCCTTGGTATCCTGTGAACATTGGATGAAATCCCGGAAGGAGTTCAACCTACTTTACTCATGTCCGAAAATTTTGACCTCATATCCAAAACGCCAAATTACTTCCTTCTGTAGAGTCGAGCCCGATCATTTGTAGAGTATGATTGAGAATATCCAGCTTACGGTATTCCGCCTGCGAACAGCTGGGGCTTAGCCATGGAGTACGTGATGCTTAGCGTAAGCCCCGGTATTGACTAAAGAGCCGCGGTCCCATGGGAGAAAACTCTTAAACACTTTTCCTAAATCTTTTCGATCATACAAACCAAATGTAAAGAAAGGTGTCCAATACATTCCAAAATACTCGATAAAGGTTCATACACCCTTAATAAAATAAAGACATTTTGCTTAGTTAAATTACATATATTAATTTATAGATTTAAGGACGTTTAATATTTCTTCATGTCATTACTAGGGAGTAGGTATTTCCTTGATATTTCTATTTCTATGTGTTGTCATGAAAACTATGTGTCATTGTGGAAGAGTGCATATTTATGGTGTGGGTATACATGTTCGCCTGGCCTACGTACTTTAAAAGTGTTACAGAAATTGAAGGAGACTTTGTCTAAATGTTTTATCTTTTAATATTTTTCATTGGAATTGAGTCATATAAATTTAAGTGAAATCACAATTTTTTATTCGGATACATAAATGAATTGATCCATACAACTCAACCAGTCAAATCTATATTACAATTGAAGAATACCTTTAATATCTTGGAGAAATTACCCCAAAAAGAAAAAAAATAGCTTAAGAAATCTTATATGGTTGAAATAAAAGTTCTCCCATTTCTTTTTTTAGTTGATACATATGAGCGAATTCTTCAATGTTATTAAAAATTTATTGCGTTATTCGATTTTGTAGGAATGAGTTACGATACAGCGTTCAACCTCGTCTAAAGGCCGCGGTCCCATGTGAGAAAATCTTAAAGAGCAATCCGGTAGGTCGTTTTCACGAGGAAGGGGCGATTTAATTATCCAGCTTACGGTCTTCCTTCTGCATTTAGCGGGGCTTTGTATGGAAGCGATCTGGGAGCATCGCCAACCTCCATGTAAAGCCAGAAGCATAGCGAAGGCGCCAGATCCTAACTGCTTTCAAAAGCGATCGAACTGAACTTTAACGAAGGAAGAGTGTAAAGAAGTGGGATATGGGGTCGCTACCGGTGATTCCATCATAATATTCAAGCTGGCGATAGCTGAATGTGATTGCATCATAATATCTAGAATTGGTAAAATTTCTATTTGGAGATTGCTACCAGCCTGTAACTCTATCCATTGTCTGTTTGAAGACTTTTAGATTTTACAATTTACTTGCAGAAATTGATGCTTTGGCAACCATAAGATCTGTATTGGAATGGAGTTCATAGTGGATTCTAAATGAACCGGTGAACATCTCTTCTCACATCATTTGCCAACAAAATTATCAATGAAGGCATCGTTAATAATTTAAACTAACAATCTATAATAAAAAACATAAATAGTCACAGACCAATGTTATTTGTCTTGGGACGCCAATATACAACAGCTCAAATTTCACTCAGTATCATGTACATTTTCCAATGAAAAAAGGATAATGCAATAAGAGAGCTAAGCGGAAAGCGTACCCGCGATGGGAGTAATTGAAGCTCAATATTATGAGAGGCGAGATGGGTCATTTAGGCCCCCACATTCTCTAGTGCATTCATGGCTATCTTCGGAAGATCGATATCTCTTGGGGCTTTTAAATGTTTTCTTGACTTCTGGAAATGTACTATTCTTTTGAATATCCATTCAAGTCGCACGATCATAGATTGATGGTTTATCTGTGGTCTTCATACGAAACTTGAAAAAGGATCAACAAAGGGTCTTCACCAAAAACTCAAGTGATCTTAAGTTATGTATATTTTGTAAATTTTGTATAAAGGAAATACTAGCATAGTTCCCTCCTAACCTTAAATTTACTAATTACGAACATGGAAATCAGCATGGGAACTGTGTATGAGGGTTGAAACGAACCTACTGTGGAAACTTTGTATGAGGGGTTGAAAACAACCCTAGGTGAACCAGAAATGAGAAGCTCAAAAAGCAAAGTGTGGACAAGAGGCGACCAAGACTACATATATTGAAGGTTGAAAATGACCGTGCTTAACCATAAGCGAGTACAAGAGGTGATGAAGACTACATGTGACCAACTATATAAATCTAAAGATGAAGCATGAATCATCGTAATTTTCTGCATGTGCTTTTAGCTTCAATGTCTGTTTATCGGCCAAGCCCCAAGCGTAACATAAAATAGTAGAAATCTTATATGGTATATAGAAAAGAGTAGAAAAGTATGGTAATTGAAAGAATAGAAGGAAAATAAACTATAATTCAAACATGGAAAAAAGATTGAACATGGATCCCTATATGGTTCATCAAGGTAAAACTCACTTGTACTTCCATCAATGAATGTCCTATCTGCAAAAAACAATAAGAGTTAAAACACTAAGGTATTGGGCTTAAAATTTAAATTTAAAACAAAAGGTGTTAGCTTCAAATTTAAACTTAAACAAAATATGTATTGTTCAAGAATCAAAATTAAATAGAATATTTGGATCCCCTCTAAAATTTTATGTTAATTCCTATTGAAAATGGTTTCTAGTTCAATATTTCTTTCTATGATTAGTTCTGAATCATGAGTAATATGAGACTATTGTAAGAACTCGAAAGTGTTTGTATTTATTTATGCTTCTTGGTTGTTAATAGGTAGTAACACACCCTTTCATGATTTCTCAATTATTGTTCTAGAGCTAGTCTAGGAATGAGAAATAAGAGCACAAGAGGCCCTTTCACCATGAAATTCTTTTACGATGTTAGGTCCCTATAGAACAATGCTTTTCTTTGTGCACTGCGTGGATACAATATTTGTGTTTCTCATGTTGGGGAGAATGTTTTTCTTTGTGCACTGCTCGGATAAAATATTTATGTTTCTCATGTTGGAGAAAAGACAGAGTACAAGAATGATTTTGTTTGTGTTTTGTGCACTAAGGGGATAGAATATTTGTATTTATCATGTTGGCCAAAAGGCAGAGTAGACGGACAATATGATGATGAGCGAGAAGTTATTTGAATTTTCACTTATTTATGTTAGAGGCACAAGCCTAATATTCTGAGCTCCAAGAAAGAATCATTTTAACATGATTTTGAGAGTAGCCATCTTGCAAACTGGACAAAAGATGATTCTTATAATTCTATTCTTGTCGATACAAATGATGGAGAGAGACTCCCTAGTAGTATATTGGTATACAAAGTTATGGTTAGAAAGCTAACATATGGGAAAAAGATTTGAAAGGAGAGATGGTTAACATTTATCAAAACCACAAGCATTAGTTAATTATCTTATAAATAAATTTTCAAATGGGGAGATTGGGTTTTGGATTTGTTCTCGAGTTTAGGTAAAAATTATGATCTAATATTTATGAAAATCATACTTCAATCTTAGATTATTTTAATTGATCTTTTCTGATTATCTAACCCGATTATTTATTTTGTATTTGGTGATTAGGTACAACATTAGGGTGTTGCCCTCTGAGAGGAAGGAATTGCATAGCCATTGAAAAGGACCCAATTGCATTGCAATTTTATTCAACAAAGAATTAATGCTATTCCGACTCTTCCATATGAAATGCAAAAATATGGCGAGGAGGAGATTTTTCTTTGAATCAAAGGTGGAATTTTTTTCAAAGGAACCTCGAGTACCATTGGGAGGAATGATTGGAAATGATCCTTTGGAGAACTTGCGGAGAGATCAAAGAACCAATGGAAGAGTATAATGACACAATGGAAGCACAAGGAAAATGACGTCGAAGAGAAGATGATGTGTCTGTTGATCATGATGAATTTGGGATATATGATATTGTTGATTAATTTAAAAGATGAAAATTTTGAGAGGCGATGCTCAATTTTGCAAATTTTTTGACGAGTTATAACTATAATGATTTGACTTTCATATTTGAAAATAAGAATAAAGATGTATCTCTTTTGTTTTCTGATGAATATTTTTGTGTTTCTTTTTCGTTTTATTTGCATGTGAATCACTATACATTTGGAAATTTTATTAAATGTTGTCATTTTTTCCCTTCAAATGTATGAAAATATGAGAAAATGATCATTTTAAAAAATTTAGACCTTTTGTTCAATTATGTCCATAAAATGTTTTATTTGACATGTTATTTTGAGAATATGTACCAAAATGTGCAGGTTTTATGATATATAGCTATAAAATGTGTATTTTTTTATAAGTATTTAAAATTAGTGTTATTTAACTACAATGTTTATTTATTTATTGGAAGTAAAAAGGTAGAAACAATGTTTTTAACATTTATTTAACTATATTTAAAAAGTATGGAACAATAAATTGAGTGGGAGACAAAATTCTATGAAAATCGTGGCAAATTAAATGGTAAAAACATTTTTTAAAGATTGAAAGAAGCATGAAAAAAAGACTAAAAATGGAGTTGAATAAAACCAATATATATATATATATATATATATATATATATATATACTCTCTATATATATATATATATATATATAGAAAATTGAAAATAAGATGAAAATGGGCATTTAAAATAATGTGGAAACATTGGGGATCGAAGAATTGAAAATATAAAAATCGTTTAAAGCCCAGTTATCTTGGTAGCTCATTTTAAACGAGGAATTAAAATTGGACCCCCAAAAGCGAGGAACTACGGAGTTCTCATTAAATTATTATATGTTCCATCCAACGTAATCTCCTTCAAGGTTCTTAACCTTCTCTTCCAGATCTCTAGTTTTCTTCTGCCAAGAAGCCTTCTCCATATGTCCCAATTTTCTACAATAGTGGTAAGTCTTCTTCTTTCTACCTTTTTTAGTCAAATTCTTCTCATCATGCTTCTTCTTCTCATTTAACATAGTTACCAACTTAGCGACAACTACAAAGTTCTCATTTTTTTTATTGAAGTCACATTTTTACCAGATTTTTAAAAGATATAGATTCCCTTTCCAAAAAACGAGAACTCTGGAGAGTTCTCATTAAATTGGTAACTATGTTCCATCCAACATGTCTCCTTCAAGGTTCTTAACCTTCTCTTCCAGATCTCTAGTTTTCTTCTAACAAGCCTTCTCCATATGTCCCAATTTTCTACAATAGTGGTAAGTCTTCTTCTTTCTACCTTTTTTAGTCAAATTCTTCTCATCATGCTTCTTCTTCTCATTTAACATAGTTACCAACTTAACGAGAACTCTACAAAGTTCTCGTTTTTTTGAGGGTCACATTTTTTACCCCGTTTTTAAAATGGTGCTACCGGTAGCACCCCCCCTCCCTTTTTAGGTGGTTTTTTGATATTTTAAATTTTCCGATCCATAATGTTTCCACATTTTTTTTAAATGATTGTTTTTCATCTGTTTTCAATTTTTTTTAATTCAACTGTGTTTTTAGTCATTTTTCCATGCTTCTTTCAATCTTAAAAATATTTTTTACCATTTACTTTTTTGAAACTAAGATTTTTCGTCTCCTTAATTAATTTATGGTTCCATACTTTTTTTTGTAAGTTAGTAGTTGTATTGGATCTTGAAAAAAGTTACAGATGATTAAAATGTCCAGTCATACATGGCAGCGGTGCCCTTCTGGGAAACCACTGTTGCCCTTAGTACCAAAAAATTGATGTTTCTAGTCATACTCAACAGCGGTGCCCTTTCGGGAAACCACCGCTGTCGGTTGTTCAAAAAATAAGGTGTGCCATGTCGATGCCACGCAAGGCAGATACTATTAGCTAGAAATTTATAAAATAAGAGAAAATTTCGGCCAGCCTTCCCTGGCTTCCTGTGGACAAAGTTTGACGTAAACATGGAAATAGATAAAAAATAGAAACCTGGACCGAGCCTAGGCCCAGTGTAGACTCGTCGCACCCGCGACTTGCCCTTGTTGTGGTCCTCCATTGCCTGTCAGAGGTCTTGGAGGAAGGCCATTAGCTTGTCAACCCGGCTCCAACGATCGACGTCTCTATTATGCATGTCGAGCATGATTGTCTTGAGCTCCCTCAGCTCCCGTTTGATGTCACTCAGGTCCCTTTGAAGGTNGGGGGGGTGGCGTGGGGGGGAGGGAGGAGGTGGAGGACGATGAGGAGGGGAGGGAGGGAGGGGGAGGCACATAGCCTGACGAATTACCAAAGAGGTCGAACCACTCGAGCCTACAGGCATAGGGGTTCGAGAGGGGAGAGAGCTTAGTGATGGGCTCATTGAGGGGTTGGGTAGGGATGGGCGCCTCGATTGGGGCCAAGACGAGGGGAAGATCAACTATAGGAGGAGGAACCATGGTGGGAAAAAAATCGGCCTCGGGTGGATGGTTGTGAATGGGCATGTCAATTGGAGGTCTAACCGAGGGAAGCTCGGCCCCAGAAGGATGATCGGGGGTGGGCGGTTTCCTTCCCCTAGCCTCATACCAGGCGGCGCCCCGTTTAGCCTTGCCCCTGAGGCGAGGCATGTCGAATGCCAGACGCAGTCTTGGGAAGAAGCTGAGGCCCGAGCTTGCGAAACTGGGAGCCCAAGGGAGGTTGCACCAGAGGGGAGACGAATTGTGCGCAGAGAGCTCGGGAGAAGAGAGTAAGTTTTGAACCAAGTGAGCCAGGAAATGAGCAAGGAAATGAGCAAGTGAGTCAGGAAAATCCGCGCACAGTGCCATGAATTCGCTTGTGTTCTAGAGCATCCAACTCGTGCAAATGAAGGTTCACATTGGAGGAGTGTAGGGTGGCGACGACGTGATGACATTCATGAGGTGATAGAGAGGGTGGGATGGGAATGGTTGGGCACTAGGTGGCTAGTCACTTGGCCAAGTGGCCTCCCTGTGTCTTGGTTGTTTGCTGGGCTCATAAACACCCCATCTAGGGATGGTTCCATACTTTTTAAATATAGTGAAAAATATCATTTTTAACGCATTTTTTTACCTTTACTTCAATATATAGAAAACCATTGTAGGTAAATAACGCTATTTTTTAATATTTAGCAAAAAAATATAATTTATTTATTTTTGATAAATTAAAAACTAAAAACA
>SNQJ01S0142834.1:13429-24573 GCA_010110895.2 Picea sitchensis
CCCCCCTATCCACTCCAGTTGGAATCCAAACAATCATTCAGAGGGAGCAGGAGTTAATACTACACGAATGAAGGATGGAATCGCTCCAAAGGAGGTTATTTTGAATGGGAAGTCTTTGGACATGCATAGGACTAGTAACACCTATCATTTGTACTCTCTTATTTCTATTTGTCCCTCTCCCGCAAATATCAAGGAAAGGAATGTTGGTAGGCTGTGAGGAAAAGAAAGGAAAAATATTACAGAAGATGGTCTCCAAAGTCGAGAGAGTAGGAACAATGTTCTTCTGAGGAAAAATACTTCTAATTGCGTTCGTTAAAAAGAGGGCCCTGTAAAAATTGTGGTTGGCGAGGATATCACGATAGAAGAAATCACCTGTTTGGAGGGTAAACTACTCGTTGGAATTTTTACCGAGAAAACACCTGGATTATTGGTTGTCCATTCTTGGATTGACCAAGAATGGACTCCCCTGTTGGGATACCTTCCTGAAATCCACATCTTGACAATGGGTTGGGATTCTTTTATGTTGAAAGATGAAATATATTGCGTGGTTGTTCTCCAACATAGTTGGTCTTGGGTCCCGTTAGGTTTGTTTCTAAAACCCTAGAAGGTGGATTTTGATCCATCAAGAGAGACAATGTCAGTATTTAAAGTCTAGGAAACCTTTCCAGGTCTTCCCCTAGATTTATGGACAAGGGATGCTTTGGAGACTATCAGAAATAAACTAGATAATTTTGTGGGTCTCAAGCCCAATTGGGTGACAAAACATGATTGACATTGGGCCTAGATACAGATAGAAGTAAATGCATGGGAATTCCTGCTTGGGAACCTTGACATTGTTTATAGGGACTTCACTTGGAATTAGAAAGTGGACTATTGGAAAATCCCTTTCCGGTTCCATGGGTGCCATGAAATTAGTCACCTAAAGTCTAGATTCTTGAAGCCAACGCCTTGGGGACAACATCCTCAAAAAATATTGAGAAGGAAGTCCACTGTGGGCTATGATCAAACATTGGAGACTCTTTCTTTTGATAGGAAATATGAAGGAGTAGAGTTGGAAATTGGCTCGGAAAAATATTCAAGCTTATCCATGGGCGACCTTTCTCTTCAGGAGGATAATTCATGTATGCAACTTTTTAATACCACTCCTTCTCTTTCTTTCGATACATCTTCTCCTCTTCGGGCTTCGATGGATTGTTTTCCCTCTTCTTCTCCTTCTCCCCCTGTGACTCCCTTGTCCCCCCTTCCCTCTCCCATTTCTTCCCCTAGTCCTTCCAAACCCCTCCCTTCTCCTTCCCCCTTTGGCCCCTCAACCCTTTTGTCAAACACCCTTTCTTCCTCTCACCCATCCCCACTCCCCTTGTCAATTCGCTCCCCTCTTTTTTCTCTAATCCTGCATGCATCACATCCCCTCCTCCCCTTCTAGTGTTTGACCCTCATATTTTACCTGACCCAATTGAGTTTCCCTCACTCGTGAAGCCCCTATATCCCCCATTACCCTCTCTTAAAGGGTATACGCTTCACTCAAAGGATCATTTAAAAGTATCCAAGCCCTCGAAATATGGCTTGGCCATCGACCCTATCCTAACCTTGTAGGTTGGAATAATGTCTCATCTATCAAAGGTAAAAGAAAAACCTGCGGCCAAAATCCGAAAAGGCATTCAAGAAACCATTACTAGGGCCCTTAGAGTGGGGAATGCCTTGCATCCCCCCCCCAAAAAAAATGATTTTTATGTCCTTCAATGAAAGAGGGATTGGTGGCCCTCAGAAAAAAATATCCCTCAAAAGGATGTTCATGAGCCTGAAGCTAGACATCCTTCTCCTTCAGGAGACTGTGTGTTTAGGAGAAGACGAAATTAAAACTGTTAGGCAATGGTTGAAAAATTGGTCTTTTAGTGCGGTTGATGCAGCAGGTTTATCAAGAGGAATACTTTCTAGTTGGAGTTATGATTTCAAGGATTTATCCTCTTCCTTGACCCTCTCCTCCATATCAGTAAAGCTCAAGCACAAAGTCTATGGTTTTTATTTTTTCGCTATAAACATTTATGGATCCTATTTTGACAGGGTACAATTTTGGGAAAATCTAAAATATGCAGGAGTCTTCAACAACACCCTAATGGTGATAGGGGAAGATTTGAATTCCACCCTATCCTTAATAGAAGTTTGGGCCGTGAATCTGAGAGAGGATAGAAAAAAAAGGTTTTTTCCTTTCCTTCTTGGAGGAAGAAATCTTGGTTGAACTAGAGCCTATAAAACTCTCTCCTACTTGGAGAAACTTTAGAATGGGGATTGATGTTGTAGCCAAGATACTGGACAACTTCCTTACATATGAAAAACTAATGGAAATGGGATTTAGATTTAAGGAAAAATTCGAAGAAGGGGGAAGCTCTTATCTGTTATGAGGAAAATCACTCTATGGCATGGGGTAAAACACAACAGATGGAATGACTGCATAAATCAACTCTAATCCCAAGTATTCTATATAAATGAAAATTCTAACAAGACAAGATAAAGAGCCTACCTCGTATGGACGTTCGATGAAGACCATCATTGAGCATGCGACTCAAATATTTATACCTGCAACTTGTCCTCAACAACCAAGACACACAAGAATATGGTGATAATATATAATGTTATAACATACAATAGCATAATCCATTAATATTCATAAAAAATATGCCCATGGAATAATAATTCAAATATTTGCAAGATATTAATTGGACGAGAAAAGAGTATTTCTATTAAAAAATGATCAGCATAAGTGTATAAGTGACAAAATTCCATGTCAGCGTGTCTCGGAACTAAGAAACTAAGTCCCTTCCAGCTGGGCCTCCACCACTTCAATCCTCCACCAAAGACAAGCTCATGTAAGAGAGACAATGAGGTTCTCCATCAAAGAGGGAAGATCTTGGGGGCTGAACAATGTGTTCAAGTTTTAAAGGACAAAGGGATGCAGACTCAATGTGAAGTGAAAATTTCTCCAGAGTATCTTTGCTTTCAAAATTTGAATTCTCTCTTCCACGGTTTGGATATGGCCCAATTTATAGCCTTCAAATGGAACTGAAGGGACAAGTCAAAACATTATATGGAAGGTCAAATATCATAGATCTCATGACGTGACATGGAAACCCGACACTATTTTTAATTCTTAGCACCAAACTCGATGTACGTAGTTTGTAGTGGTGTAACTTGCGTATACTCATGTTGTCTAACTAGTAGGGAACATATATGTGGAAAAATATGAATTTTTGGCTCTAGGAAGTGCAAAAGGGGACTTCAAGTCTGTATATGGAAATGGAAAGGCCCTCTGAGTAAGTTGCATCGGTTGAGGAAAAAATTTCTATAACATGATCATCGTCCAATTTCGATTCTTTGGAGTTCAAAAACGGATTTTCCTCCTACGCCTCTTAAAATCAACCCTGTGTGGTTGGATGAGGAGGACCTCAAAAAGCTAGTATCTTCCTCTTGGATATGGCTAAATCATGACTCTTTTGAACCCTTTATGGTGCAATTTGAAGCTAACCTGAAGCGCACCAAAGCCATTATTAAAAAGTGGATTCTGGGATGGAAATCCAAAAGGAAAAAGGAGATTCTAGAGATCAAAGGAAAAAATTCTTAGATCCTTTCTGAGATTGATGATACATCTCTAAACCAGGCATAGCTAGAGGAACTTAAAAGTTTGGAAAATAAAAGAAATGAATGGTTGAAACAAGAATAGGTTGAGTGGTGCCTAAAAAGTTGAGTACTTTAGCTCCAAGCTGGAGATAATAACACAAAGTTCTTTCATCATTACACTAACTATCGCAGAAATGTAAACACCATTTTGGAAATCAAGACAGAAACATAAGTAATGGTTAGCTCTTTTCAAGAAAAAGAGAAATTAGGAGCACGTTTTTTTGAAAATATTTTTCAAGCTCCTAGGGGATGTCCTATTCAAGAGATATTTGAGTTAGTTACCAAATTCCATCCTGTGTTCTCTAAAGAAATGAACAAGTCCTTATAGGAAAAGGTAACACAATCAAAGTTGAAACAAGTCCTCTCCTTTATGCAAAATGGTACAAGTTCGGGCCCAGACGGATTTACCGTGGAGTTCTTTAAATCCTTCTATGATTTGTTGAAATACAATATGCTCCTTTTAGCCATAAAATCTCAAAGATAAGGTAAGGTATATGGACCTTTAAATGAAACTTTTTTGTGTCTCATTCCAAAGAAAAAAAACTCTAAAATGTTCGAGGACTATAGACCTATCTCATGTTGTAACGTTGTTTATAAAATGATAACTAAAATTATAACCTGACGGATAAGACCCTTGCTAAGTGTAATTATTGGAGAAGAAAAATTTGGTTTTCTTCAAAATCGACAAATACATGATGCACTGGCGATTGTGCAAGAGGTCCTTCACTCTGTAAAAAAGGACGATCTAAAAGAAACCATTTTAAAACTGGACCTATCAAAAGCATATGATAAGGTCAACTGGACCTTTTTAAGGACAGTTCTTATACAAATGGGCATGAGAATAAGAACAATGAATTGGATAATGGGATGCATTCAAAGCGAGTCCTTCATGGTCTTGATTAACACATCCCCCTCTAGATTTCCATAGCTTCAAGGGGGCTATGATAAGGCTACCCACTCTCCCCCTTCTTATTTCTCCTCATAGTAGAAGCTTTAAGAAAAATGATAAAATAATCCTGCTCCAATGGTCAAATGTGAGGTATAAGGGTATCGAAGTCAAAGAGGGTTTATCATCTCTTGTTTGTAGACAATGTACTTTGCAACATTTAGGGATCCTTTTCAGATGTGTAAAATCTCAAAAGAATCATGGATTCATATTGAAAAGAAACAAGGATGATGATCAATCTAGATAAATCTTTCTTGGTTCTTAACAATTGCTCGAAAGAAGAATCAAACTCCTTCATGAACTTAATACGAACATAGATGAAATTCCTTGAAGAAGGTTTTAAATATTTTGGATTCTGTTTAAAACCTGATCAGTACAAAAAAAGGATTGGGGATGGATTATCCGAAAAGTGGAAGCAAGGATTTCCTCGTGGGTTAATAGAACCTTATCCAGAGGAAGACGCCTAGTATTGCTTAAGTCAGTGTTGTAAAGTATCCTCATCTATTGGAACTCCATAGTGGCTATTCCCAAAGGAATTATGGATAAATTGAGGAGGATGAGTTGTAGATATATGTGGGAAAGCCATAATTCCACGGGGGTGTCTACTTGTATATTTGGTCCTCCATAGTTGTGCCAAAAAAACTTGAGGGTTAGGGACTTAAATATATTTGTCCCTTTGCGTGTGCACTAGCAGGCCGTAACCTTTGGCACCTCTCGCAAGGGAACTCCCTTTGGTCAAGAGTTCTTCACTCAAAATATTTTTCTAATTTATCTATAGTTTAATGGCTTCTTCTTCCAGTGAAAACCTCTAAGGGTTATATCATGTGGAAATCCTTAGTGTAAGCCTTCCCATTAGTGGGAAATTGGACCATTTGGAAAATTGGTAATTGAATAAATGTAAGATAAGGAGAGGACCCTTAGCTTGGAGCATGGGACAATTTCAGGCTTTCAGAACCTTTGGTATAGTTTCTCAAATACCTCAATATTTTCCACTTACATGATATCTTTTTAGGGGACCCACAGCTTTGAGGAATCTTGGGGTGGCGAGATTCAATCTCTTTATTCTTACCACAAGAATTTCACATAGAATGGGACTACTTTATTTCTAGGTTGTGTGAAAAATTCATCTTGCTGGACAATGAGTCCTCAGACACTCTCTGTTGGTCCTATAACCAGAAGGAAGAGTCCTTCTCAACGAAACTTGGATACAAAGCATGGTAGGAAGAAATACTCCAAGTCCAACCAAATGGTGGTGGAAAATGTTGTGGAAAATAAAATCTCCTTTAGGATGCAAAATTTCACTCTCGCTAGCCATGAATAATAAAATTTTGACCTGGTATAATGGTGTGAAAAGGGCTTGGTGCGAGCCTTATCATTGCAAACTTTGCTTTGGTAAAGAGGAATCGGTTGCTCATCTTTTTGTCTTTTGTCCCTATGCAGGCTAGGCTGCAAAGCTAGTAAAAAAAAAATTAAAATCCAGGGCTCAATTGAATAAGGAAAGTCTAGAAGAATGTTGTAAGGTTTGGGTCCAGGACAGGGCAGTGAAGATTTATTCGGGTCTACCAAGTATCATGATTTCAAACTTATGGTGGGCCCGCAAATCAACAATTTTTAAAGACAAATGGATCCCTTTGGAGGTTACTGGAATGATTACGCTTAACCAAGATGCTAATTTTAAATATTATCCCAAGCCCTATAAGCAACATACTCCTATTATTCCCACCTTAGACTATGATATCCCATGGGGATATTTTTATGGGGCCAACCAGGGGCACCCTCCTTCGTGCGGGGTTGGATTTGTTCTGATCATTAACTAGAATCATTACATTTACATTAGATATGCCCCATGCTAGGGGTACAATAACATGACATAGCTAATTGCGATGTGGAACCTTTCAGAGACGACAAAGCAAAAAGACATAAAAAATATACAGGTTATGGGGAACTCCAAATTGGAAATCGAATGGGCACAAGCAAAACTAGAAATCCAAAATGTTAATCCGGTAAATATACTGTGAGACATCAAGTTGGCCTTTCCATCCTTTGAATGGATTTATTTTCATCATTTTTTGAGAGAACTCAATGTCAAGGTAGATGAGCTTTCTAAGGAAGCATTTCAGTTACAAAGAGGAGCCTTTGGGTACTATGAGTACTTTTAAGGGGTGGAAATTGAAGCTATGGAGTTCATCCTTTAACTGGTGAAAAAAGTAAATGTTGAAGTTTTTTCTTTTTGGTTTTTGAATTAAGTGACAACGAAGAGATAGTTGTGAATTGTAAAGTTTTGTAAATAATGAAAAAGTAACAACAAATAGAAGGGAGACAATTTATTTTTGAACGAAAAGTTCTATTTGAAATAAAAGGCCTACAAAGGCTAAAGAGAAATATTGTAACATGTATATTTCTACTTATGGAATATAAAATATTTTTTTCAACAAGAAAAAAAAACTATTGACACATATGAAATCAATTCTCTAGAAACAATTTCAAATAGTAAGATGGAAACAAGGAACTTCTTCCTTATAAAACGAAATCATTCCTTCAAACTCGTTTCTTTCCATCTTCAAGATGCAACATCCTTGGAGAAAGGCAAACTAGTAGCCATTAATTACTACAACTCAACAATCACTTGAATCCATCTTATATATTCTAAAAAATCCTTGGGTTTATATCAATAGAATTAGTTATGTAATATCATTTCAACCTCAATCTTTCTATGATGCTCATAAACCAACCAATACAAGGATTTGTTCTAAAAAACAATCATAAATTATAAATCCCTTGGATTGAAATTCAGGATAAAAAGACAAAAAATTTAGTAAACCAAAACAAAATATGGAGGAAAATTCAAGCATATATTTATATTTATGGTGATTATCTTCACAAAATATATGTACATTTCTATACCAACACCCATAATAGATTCTTCATAATGGTAATAATCTCCTTGGCATCTCATGTTCCCTTAGTTTGAGGTTCTTTCAAAAAAATCCAGGTACACTATCTTCCAAATCCTCTAGAAACGAGTTCAAAATGTCTCCAAAACCTGCATGAATATATATTTGAATGCATGTACAAAGACACCATATAATTTCATTCACACGACTATTTACATATAAGAGAAGATATCATACAAAAAATAATTCATGATACCAAAATAACCCATTAATTCTCCAATCGGCTTCAAATACCCATACTCCCTAAATCATTCTAAACAAATGTATGAATTGAGAAGGTTTTCCAACATCTATTTACATCCACTCACATAGTAATATCATAAAAAAATTGCAAATGTCCACAATTTTGAAACAGGAAAACAAGTTTACATCCTTTAAAGAATGTAAATAACAGACAATCATATTTGATATTCCCAAGCATTGTCGTTGTTGTTGATGGCATAGTGTCTACAAGTTTCATATTGCTTCAACAAACATGCCCTATCTTAGAATCGAGTGTTCCATCTGAAAATAGAGAAATAGAAACAAAAATGAGCATATGTGCCACCTTTAAATTGTAGCATTCATACAAATCTAGATAATTGTGATTCCATCCCCGCCATGAGTAACTTTCCCATTGAATGGTTTTCCTTCAAATCGAACCCTTCAAGAGTGCTCTGGATCATGTCGATACTATCACTTCTCCATCAAATTTCATATCATACATGAGACATTGAGTCCTTCAACATTCACATAGGTGTTGGGCCTCATAAACGACACATTTTATGATGCCATTTAACCATTTTCACTTACTTTTCCCTTTCATCCTCATTCCTTTCATCACTTATATTTCCGCATTTGTCCATTTCCACCCTATATGAGCTTCACATGACATATGTACATTAAAATGGTTGATTTCCCATGTTGTGATGATTACTTAAGGTAGATATTGTGGTTTCCTAAATTACTTGTGCATTTCAACAATTTTACTATTGGAGATGCAATCTATGTGACTACTGGAATAGTAGGCATCTTTCGGTTCTTGTAGTACTACTAGAATAACTGTATCGGCCTGTTTCCAGGCAATGAAATTTGGGAGAGATTTCTAGGCATATGAGGATGAATATCAAATTCTAAAACATGGGTTTTGTGTAAAATGACCGAAATTAGGTGACATGAGGGAAAATTTTCAAAACAAGAAACAATTTGGGATATATGGGTGGATCTTTAAGACAAATTTTCCAAGAAATCTTGTAAATGCCTGAATTCTTGTAGTTGCACCTCTTATGGATGGATTCAAGAATACCGACTTTTTTAGGATCATGTTATTGTGCTTCTAGTTGTCTTAATCAAGTTTTTGTTGGTTGTAGATATATGTATTTGGGATCTAGTCTCACTTTTTTGTAACCATTTCCTTCCTATGAGATGTAAGATACATGTATAAATGTAAGGAGGATCAATGTAATTGGGGAGGAGGTGAAAAGGAGTATCATTGTAATACTTGGAGAATTATGAATAAAGAACTTGTTGCAAATCAAAATATCTCCATTGTAGTGTTTCTTGGAAATGTATGCTAAGGGAGGCAAGGGCCCCTCCCTCTGGTATATGATTCCCAATAATTTCCTTTTTGTTGCGTGAGTTTGTTCAATTCTTGTAGTTTTAGTTATGTGTTATGGTTTCAGAAATTGATTCGAGTATTGTTATGATTCTTTTAATGTGTGATCCAAAATGATGCTTCTAAGAAACAAAATCATGCTTTAATATTAGTAATGACTTCGTGATTATCTGATTAGCATAGATGCATTTCCTTTTCATGCAATTTATGATCATCAATGTTACTACTCAATGACTGCTCATTATTGAAAAAGAGGCGTGAATGCATGTATCAGTTCTAGCTTTGTTGTAGCTTGTTTATTAGTCTCATGAGGAATATTGAGATTGTTCTTCATATACTTTGCTTAGCAATTCATAAGTTTATTGATCTGGGTTGACAATTCATGTATCAAATTATTGGCTTATAATGTGACTAACAATAGGATTATGGGAAATCCATTTAATCTCTTATAAAACCTATTCTGATGCTATACTAATAGAAATAGTGTACAATTTTAACAATCAAGTAAAAAAAAATGTGTTTCATTCAATGATGTCTTGCTTCAAGTAATAATATCGCTCAATTCTCAAAATAGATTTTTTCATCTATGAGGATCTATATTCAACAACATTAACTCATCATTTGCACCAATAATATTCCTCCTCAACAATATACACCAATAGCTAAAAAAATCGATGCATGATGGAAATACATTAAAATACTTTCAAACCTAATCATTTTCTATTGCATACTGAAGGTTTGAAATCTAAGATGGTAACGATACAAGCACAATAAATTTATTGGTACATATGTTCCAATATTGTTCATATATTTAACGATGCCTCCATGTTTCGATCAAAACTTTGAAAAGGGCACATGTCATATGCATTCGAAGTAGAATCCATTTGAAGATAGTTGGCAAGTGGAATTCCTTGTTTTCCCTTTTTCTCAGAACTGCTCCAATTATCCTTGGTATCAAAACTACGTATATCCCTTTGTGTAAACATGTTATTCCTTTGTATAGGTACACAAAAGTATTCCCACTTGAATGGGGGGTAGGGATGGTGATTAAGTTACAATACTTGGACATCCAAGTTTTCTCTAATTTATTCCTCCTAAAAAATGTTGAATTTCATGTGCTTATTTTTTATATGTTGAATTCTATTCATTAAAGAAACAAATTCCTTGAAAAATATTGCATTGTAGTCCATGTATGCAATGTCACTAATACAAAATCATGTGGGTTTTATTTCTTGCAGGACCATAATCCATGTAGGACTTATCATGTTATGATAGAAACACAAATGAAGCCCTTAGTTGCATGGAAAAGTGAAAAAAATCCAATTACATAATTGATGCCACGAAAAAATTGGTGGGGGGTACTTCTATAAGAAATTTTCACAATCAAAATATTTAATAGTTTATAAAATCAAGATAGAAATTTTCTTATTTTTTAGAAATTCATAAGAATCTTATAGATCAAGACTTTTTTTTTTCCATAAAATTTTTAAATATGCATAATAATGTGTTAGGAAACCAAATACTATATATTATTTGGTAAGTACAAATTTAAAATAAAAATCATCTTTATTTATGACACTGAGGTCTCATCCCCATGAAAATAGTTGTTTGCAGAATGAAAATGAAGTTCTGTGTACATGCAACCACACATTGGTTTCTCTATTATTTATTTGGATCATAATGTCTTTCTTGATAAATCTTCATGTGCAATTATTTGTGAATAACTTGGGAGCCAAGACAAAGCCAAACTTGGAAATAATCAAGAAGATAAGAAAAGTTCTTGGCAATGCCAATAAAATATATTTCAATGGAGCCAAGATTGCATATGCATATGGTTATTGTTAAGAACCAAATATCAATATAGCATAGAAGAACCTCAGAAAAAGTACTCAACGCCTTGAAAAAGAGATAATTTCAGATAATAAGCCTCTTCGAGGGGGAAACCTCCTTTTACCCCACTTAAATGTTCAAGTACAAG
>SNQJ01S0142834.1:33152-46777 GCA_010110895.2 Picea sitchensis
CCATCCACATCCCCCTCCGAAATATTTCAAACCAAAACCCAATACCACTCACCTCTCCCCACCACTGTAATCCTATCGCGACATGCCATTTGTCCTACTCCACATACCCGTTATCCAATTAAATTGTTCCCCATGACCGTTAATCGTCCCGTAACAATCCCGCATCGTGACAGGTATCCACTACACATATTAAAACCCCATTTTCACCCAATCACACCATTTTCCAAGAAAGACAACGTGAATACCACGCCAAGCTAAGTTGTCGAGCTAACTGCCACTATCTTTCACTGTCAACAAGTAAATCATTTCTCTGGGTAATGAAAATTCGTCATCTCTTACTACTAATTCTGTCAATTATGGGCCCCAAGGTTAAACCTACCGACACATCCGAGAACCCAATGATTCCCCCTCTCGTCGACTTGAAACACATCCTTCTGGCAGATAGGGATTACAAAGTCACTGAGCCGAGGTGAAAATTCGACTTATTTGAATTGTACTCCTGGCTAAAAGACATTTTTCTCGACCATAGTGATGAAATTGGACTCTGGGAGTCCAATTTGCCTCTGTATATGTTTCCTTAGACTCATCACTTCCCTGAATTTTCCCTCATATTCCAAGACAGTTATTTGTCTGGCCAAAGATCCATTGCCTCCTCCTCCGATAAAACTCTGTTCACAGTTACCTCTGAAGCCATCGACCAGATGTTGTAGATCCCTAGAAACGACTCAACCATCTCGTTCTCTATTGAAGCCCTAAATGACTTATATGAGAAGCTAAATTTTCCCCAAAGAGCCCAGATCTTTGAGATCTTCCTCCCTGAAGATGCTCAATTTCCCAAGAAGAATCCACCTTACTCATCCTCCATTTTCATAGTCAAAGCAAACTAGATCATATCCATGCTTTCTTACCTATTAGTTTATTTCTTAGATGAATGGGTAGATGAGCCTATTTTAGGTTTTCTATCCATATTTTCTATAGAAGAAAGAGTTTCCATTAAGTTCAATTTTAGTCAATTTCTAGTTGATAGTATTCATGATCAGTTATTCAAATTTCCAGCCGAAGGGATGTTTAGATACTCTTCAGTTCCAGTCTACATGTTTTTATTTTACCAATCAGATAGGTTTCCCTCTGCACTTTAGAAGTTAAACAAGGAAGGAAGCCCACAATCAGTTACATCATGGATCTCATTGGTGAGGAAAAATTCAACAAAGTACATCTTTAAGGACTTCATATATCAATTCATTCATCTAGTTGTTTGTATGTTGAACAACAACATAGAGCCAAGGGTCAGTGAAAAAATTCAGAAGGTCTTACACCTATGTGATCAATAAAGATAGGGGATTGGTATTTATAACAAAATTATACATAGATAAGGGTTTATGGGTGTGAGCTGCCTCTTTACAAATTGCCCAAATTCCTACCAGTGAGAATTTTTGCACTAAAGTATATAAAGAAAAATGGTAAATTCAGATGAGATTCACTTTGTTGCAACAAAGAAAAAATCCCAACTTAGAATCAAAACTCAGGTTGGACCTTTCATATGCAACAACAGATCAACAGGAGAAGATGTAGACAATCTTTTGAAACAAATGAGTTTTCCTCTGAGTTTCACTTGGGCATATGACCCATTTGGTATCATTTATGAACTCAAAACCAAACAAAAGAGCACGCCTTATATACACACATAGAGGCTAGAGGTGGAAAGATACATTAACCAAGAAGAGTGGCAGGAAAACACATTGTAAGAACCAAAGGAGCATCCTATCTAGTTCTCATACAAGAACCAACTATTCTTTCTTGTACCTCTAATTATGCAAGAAATTTGCATGAAACAACTGTTGTTATAGTTATACAACGTAAAATATTTCATAAATTAGATTACAAATCATCCTTTCAACTAAATTTATGAGGAGTATGGATGCATTCAAATTTGATTATGATTATTTACATTCATTCTCCTCTAGATCATATTTCCAATGATTGTACTTATGCCTCATTCTGAGCTCTAAGCTACAAGTTACAACCTTCTAAAGTTTACATTTTCTACTCATTTGTGTTATGTTTTCACTATTGCCATTTTTCTGAAAAACCTTTGCTGCCACTTGTAGAAGAAAATCCGTCAAGAACTAGAATTGTTTTCATATTGGGCACATATATAATTTATTATTGTGAACACACAATAACTTTCAGATTCAAAATCTAATGTTCTAGTAAATTTTGGTGTAAATCTAGAATTGATGGCTTTGTGCTTTTACACTTTCTACAGACTTAGAAATTTTAGCCAAAATCAAGTAAAATTGCCTCAAGACAAAGTTGTCTTGATTGATGTGCAGGTAAAATGTCAAATAAAGTTTTTTCCCAAATTTTTGATTCAGGGTCTCTTTTCCTCCTCTGAATATTACAAAAATCCATGAAACGAACCCATAAATAGTGCATTTTTTCCTATTTGAATATCCCCACACCAACCCATTTTGAATTTCACCAAGAGCCTAAATAAGTATCTCCATGCCTAATTTTTGATCTCCCTATAAAATTTTCATTTTCATATGGTCTTCAGTTACAAAGCATGACCCAGTTCTTCAAAAGTTACTAATTCACGCTTTTCAAACAAATTAAGAAAAATAAGCTAGTGGCTCTCATTGGAATTCTTGTCCTTTGTCACTGCTGAAACACACCTAAAATTTCATCCGATTATGAGTTGAAATTCTCTTGTTATGTCCACATGTCATCCCATGATTCGAACATGTTATCATCCTCCTTTCCTTTATCGACGATCAACTTATTTTCCTTTTCATCGGCAATCGACGATTTTCCTTAGCAAACCAATTTTGTCCATGAATTTAATCAAACCCCAATCATTAGCAATCAATGATTTCCTTTGCATCAGTGATTGACGATTTTCCTTGGCAAACCAAATTTTCTCATGAATTTCGCCAAACCCTTATCGCTCCATCGACATCCTCGTTTTCAAACCCCAAATTGGCAATGTGTATTGTAAATGTGATGTATGGTTGAGGGGCAAGAGATATAATATGTAAATGATGTAAATTGAATATAATAAATAATATGTATCACCAATGGAATATGGACACAAATAGATGTTTCAGGGCTTAGTTTCCACAAGAGAGGGAAGGGGTCCAAGGGGGAGAGTTTACCCATGTTTATTAAACCCAAAACATTTCTTTATAAATTATCTTTAGTATGAACCTTTCATTTTCTAATTAAGTTTTTCCAAATCCAATCATTGAATTCATGTAAGAGGGTGGGTATGAAAAGTCACATCCCACAGTTATTTATAGCATGGGGGTTGAGTACAATCATCTTGAGGAAGAGTGAAATTCAAGCAAGCAAGAGAAAGTGAAACAATTTGTATGGGTAGAGGGGGAAAAATTAGACATTCACGTTTTTTCATGCAAAACAATTTTTACATGAAGTTTTATGGACAACAAGAGAGTTTGGAGTGCTAAATAGTGAAGGAAACCATAGTGGGAATGTTTGGTATCTATTTGGGGTTATAATTCCATGGAAAAAGAGTCTGGGAGCATGTGAACAACATTTTATTTTAAAATTGTCAAGAGAAGCAAGCATTTTGTTGTTGTGTGACTTCATGTGGAAAGTGTATAATTCGTGAGGTCCCAACAAATAGATGTATTATCCAACCTATTGGAAGCCTTGGATAGGAGTGGGAAGGCCTAAGGGAATATGAGAAGAGAAAGGGGATCCCATTCCTTGAGTTTTGCAAGGTGTGGGGAAGAGATATTGTGGACTAAAATTAACTGTGGGAACTTGACTACTGAGAGGGGGACATTAGTCAGCCTCAGGGGCCATCGTCTGTTGTGGATTCATAGTCCTAGTTCAAGGGTGCCTTTTTGTTGAGAAATTGAAAAACAAGTATATGATTGGGAGGAACATCCATCCTCTGCACCGGGTTTCATATTTCATAAGACAAGTGTTCTATCTATTGTGTTTATTTATGTTAATTGCTAATATAGATGTTTGCATTTTACTCTGAGATGTTTTAGGTTATTGCTGCATGTTGTGAGTAGATTGAAGTAAGAAAATATATAGTTATGTTGTTGGATGTGTGTAGTTGTAGCTGTGCACATATAAAATATTTCATTTACATTTTTTTTATTTTATGAACAAGCGCATGAGCTAGAATGTCATGTTGTGTGTGTTATTTCCGCACTTAAATGTATCTGCTAGTCAATTTTAGTAGCAATAGTAATGGGATTTCGACACAAATCTCGAATCACCACGTCCACTGGGAATAGTTTATATTCACAGGACAAGGCTTCTTTGCATGCGAGGTTTGTCTTAGTGAGGACTTAGAATTGGTATAAAAAATTTCATTGGGTCATTTTAGCAGTAGCGTGACCTAACTTGGTGATGGGTGCGTTACAGATTGGTATCAGATATTTTGGTTCAACACCATACTTGTATGGGTCAAATATCAACATGAAGGTGGTAATCCATCATATCAACATTTGAGTTGTGTCAAATTTGGGGAAACAGTAAAATCTAAGTGAAATCCCCAAATTTATAAGCAAATTCACGTCAAAAGTGCACTCAAAATGGTTTTTATGAAGGGGTCATTTCAAATTCAAAGCAACTAAATTGGATTAGATAGGTGAGTCAAGTGTTTTCATGATGGTCATGAGATGCAAATATGGAAAATTAGTAAAGCGAAGAAAGGACTTGCATGCACTAAATATTGGTGTTGCATAGTGTGGAACTTGTGATGTGCATGAAAGATTGGTGCACGGTATTTGCATTGAATATTGGCACCACACGGTGCAGATATTTTGGTGCGTGTGGAATATTGGTGCACAATTTGTGCATTGAATATTGGCACTATGTAGTATGGAACTTGTGATGCACACGGGATATTGAAATGTTGTACAAAAGTTGTGCGCACTGGATATTGGTGCACAATAATAAAGTTGTGCACGTTGGATATTGGTGCATGGTATAAAATTTGTGTGCATTGGATATTAGTGCACGATACAAAAATTGTGCATGTTGAATATTAGTGAACAATACAAAAGTTGTGCGCATTGGATATTGGTGCGTGGTATAAAAGTTGTACACACTGAATATGGGTGTGTGGTATAAAATTTATGTGCATTAAATATTGGTGCATGGTATAAAAGTTGTACACACTGAATATGGGTGCAAAATATGAAGGTTGTGCACACTGAATATTGGTTCACGGTGCATGCGCTAAATTTTTGCGCTATGCATTGTGGAACTTACGCGTACTAAATATCAATGCATAATAAAAAAATGGTGTGCATGTGGGCTTATGAAAGGAAGAAGAGAAGGATGAATGGGAAGGAAAATTGTCGATGATAGGCATAGATATTTTTGGTGGCTTATTACAACAGTAAACTAGTAAGTTTCCATGAAAATTTTGTAGTTTTGAAGGTTCAAATTGTAGAGCGATTTTGAGGGCCTAAATGACATTTTTAGGCAGTCAAAATTCACAAGAATAAGGTGTACCCTTGGTGTCCCTTTTCAACTTAAAAAAAAGAATAAGGTGTGCCTTTGCAACTTAAACAAAAGAACTTAGAAAGGGATTTCCAACGAGGTCTTTTGGGCATAAAATAGAGCTCGTATGAGAAATTTACAACTGAAATAGTTAAGGGTATAATTTTGGCACCAATTTACTTCCAGAGGGAATAAATCCTTTCTTACAAGTCTATTTTGGGCACATGAGTAATCCATGGAAATATTATGAACCATAGAAGATAGTTGTTGATCCATATTTTGAATATGGATACATAAAATTGTACAGTAAGGGAAATAAGACACATGCAACATACAGGGGTAAAATTGAGAAACAGTCTAAACTTCTAGAGACCATAATTTTCATCTCGGAGATCAAATTTTAAAAAAATAATAGTCGTTGGAAAGGTATTAAGGAGGAGAATCCATATGTCAACCTAGAATTTTGACTAGGGCATTTGTGTTCTTCATAATTTTAAATGAAGAATGACTTGTAATCTAATTAATAAATATTTTTCAATATACTTAATTCTAACAACAATTGTTACATACACATTCTTGCAGAATTAGAGGTACAAAAAAGTAGACCCTAGTTCCTATATGAAAATTAGAGACATGGAAGATTCCCAAGGATATTACAACCATGAGGAGGATATCATAGGTCTGCATGTCAGCACAGGTAATGTTGAGGCCGAGTCTAATGGAAGAAGAGGCGGGCATGAGCCTGTAACTATGAGAATACTATAAAGAGAAGTGCAGAGTTATAGGGACGATAATAAAAAGATCATGAAAGACCAGGAGTAGATACTATAGAGCTTGAATATGCTGCAGAAGCAAATCAACAATTATTCTGGCACAAAACAAGAAGCTAGTGCAAGGCAAGGGGAAGTATCTAGATCTCATGATAGGATGGATGATAATGGAGGATATAGACAATCAAAGAGTGTTATAAGACATTATCATCATGATTCCCCAGGGCACTTAACCAAGAGATAATATGGACGTTCAAGGTCGGAAAGAAAACCGAGTATGTCTCCTATCAGAGACCAGAGGAGGATACATGGGTCATATTTCTAGGAAGGGGGGCTCAGAAAGATCAAGCCACCATAATTTGATGGAGAGAATAGGAAAGGATAAGATGCAGAAGCATGGTTGCTTGGAATGAGGAAATATTTTCAGTTGCATGATTATTCATCAAATTTAGAATCCATACTTGTAGCCTACCATCTCCAAGGAAATAAATATATGTGGTGGGATTGAATGAAGCAATTTAAGCACCTTGATGAGAATATAATTTCTTAGAATAAGTTCAAGAAATATTTCCAATAATTGTATTTTTCAGAGCAATATTATGACAAGAAGATGCAAGAGTTTTTTGAACTCAAATTTAGGACATGCTCAACTACATACTCAGTAACATACTCATTTTTTCCAGTTTCCCACTTTATCAGGAGGACTGATATTTATAGCCCTTCCTAGACCTAACCTGACCACCATACCCAGCATAACTATTCTTGATCATGTCTGTTTTTGGAATTTTATATTTTTAGTAGGTGACGAAATCCTAGCAGTCTGTTTTTGGTATTTTATATTTATAACAAGTCTATTTTTATCCTGTGGCTGACTATATTTAATTCCATGGGAAAATACCATGGGTTTCCGAAACCATGGGCTCATAAAACACCATTAAGTAAATTCCTATTTTCTAGGAGGAAGAGCGCTTCATTCCTTGATTTTAGTAGATAATTCCTATTTCATGGCTAGATATAACACTTGGGTGAGAATACTATTCTCCTAGATAAGTGTGCATTACCCATATTATTTTGGAGTTAACCTATTTCACTTATTTACCTATTTTTAGTGACTTTCCATATTTATGAAATTCTCTCTTAGTTAGGACTTTAGTTCCATTTTTGGACTCTAGTCTTATTATAGGAGAGTTTTTCTATTGTGGAATGCATGTTGTCTTCATCTAGAGTTCTCACTTGAGTTCACACCTTATTTTTGAGTTTTCCTTATTATTAACAACTTTTGACTTTATTTGATTGTTTCTAGTGGCATGGTTTCTTTTTTACTTGGGCATGCAAATGGAAAACCTAATCTAGTGCACATTACACCTTTTGCGTAGAGTTATATATATTGTACTCATGATAAAGGATTGATACAATGTGATTAGAGTTGGTTTCTTAGTCTCTTAGTGTGAAGATTGATTCTATTTTTCTCTCTCCTCTCTTTCTTTTGAAATCAACTAGTGTAGTATTTCCTACTCACAATTAGATATTGGAGTGTGGTTTAATACTACATGGTATCCGAGCTATTATTGTGAGAGAGTATTCACTTTTATTGCAGGTTTATAGATTATATTTAACAACCCACAAAGAACTATGGATCAACCATATTATTCAATGATCTTGAAACCCTTCAACTATTTTGAGTGGAAGCCTAAGATAGAGCTTATACTTTGCAGCAATGGTTTGTATAGGTTCACCATGGGGACTGAGGTCAATCCTAATTCATCCATAGAGAAATCAAAATACTTCAAAAAAATGGATGAATCCTATCAGATATTGTTCTTGATAATTTCTCTGAATCTCTTCTTCCATGTTGACACTTCCATTACTCCTAATGATGTTTGGAAAAAGTTGAAGGATTTTCTAGGAAAACAAGACAACCTAAGAGGTCATCAACTAGAGAATGATCTACATGCATTCAATCCAAGTGATTTCAAGACCCTACATGACTACTTCTATAAGTTTAAAACTTTTCTTTATCATGTTAGGGATCGTGGAATTGATAAGAAATATTAACAATTAATATTTTCAATTCTAACCAATCTAGGACTAGAGTATTTTGTCTACACTTCTTCTTTTCATACTACCAGGTTAGCTATGGGGTCTACGTGGAAGACGCCATCCATGGATGAGTTAATGGAGTCACTTATCCATGAGAATAAAAATATCACATTGATAGGGGAACTCAAGGGTTCAAATCCCCATGCACTTACAAATCAAGGAAGTTCAATGAAGAATAAGAAAAAGAACAAGGGTAAGAAGGACCAAGATAACAAGAAGGAAAGTAAACAAAAGTCCAAAAATGAGAGTTTGAGTTCCAAGGAATCAAAGAGAAATAAGGATAATACCAAGTGTTCCTACTGTAATAGGGCGTTCCATCCTGAGATATCTTGCATGAAAAATACCATAGATCTCATGGCATAATCACTTGAGCAACATCAACTCGAGGATTATATTTTGGATAATGCAAGGAAGAAGCCATCAGAAAAGAAATCATCAAAAATAGGTAATGGTAATGAATTAAATGGTATTTAATATTCTCCTAATTCTTGGGTGCTTGATTCGGGGACTACCCATCACATGGCCTCATCAGATAGACTTTTATCCTACTTGGAGGCTTGTTCCAGATCACCGATCTGCATGGGAGATGATTCTCCTATTGAGGTGTGTGATAAGGGTAGAGTTGATATAGACCATGGATTATTTTAGAATGTGCTTCATGTTCCAAATATTTTAGTGAATCTCCTATCCATATATCTAATCACTCATTTAGTTTCAAGGAAGGTGGAGTTGACTCTGAACTCAGATATTATTTTTGACTTGTTAGATGGTTAAAAAAGTGTTATTGGCGAGGTTAATCACCATTCCAAGTTGTAAACATTCTCTAAATTTACTCATAAATATGATATGTATATTTTATGAGAAATTCTGATGAAGATTCCAATTTTTTAGATACTACTTCAGATACATTATTCATTCAGAGGAGTGTTAAATTTGAAGAGGGTCCTTCACAGGTACTTCCATAGAAGTCCACACATCCATCTCCACTGCCACTAGTTGTGAAGATTAATGAGACTTCTTCCGATAATATTTTTGATCAAATATCTGGATCTAATATTTCTAATCAGTAGCAAGAATTTTCAGGTCCAAATAATCTACCACAATGGACAGAAAAGACTCTTCATGAAGTAGGTGATCTAGTGGGTGATCTCACCGATTCACAGAGAACCAGATCCCAGTTTATGGAGCCTCCATAAGATCTTACTACCACAGAGCCTTTGATTCCTATTTATTGTTATATGGTATTTGGATCATACCCTTTTTCTTATGCAGAGGCTGAAGGTAACCCCCATTGGGAGGAAACTATGAAAGAGGAGTCCAATTCCTTGATGGCGAACAAGACATGGGAGTTGGTTCCTCTATATTCCAACATGAAGATTGTTAGTTATAATTAGATTTTCAATAAAAAGAGGGATAATTATGGATACACTACAAAGTATAAGGCTTGATTAGTAGGTAAAGGTTTCTCATAGATACAAGGCATTGACTATGAGGACACTTTTTCATCGGTTGCCATGATTGATTCCATTTAGTTAGCTCTAGCTATTACAACAACTAGAAAGTGGGAGGTACACCATATGGGTGTGAAGAATGTATTCTTACATGGATATATTAATGAGGATATATATATGGATAAAACAAAGAGATATGTTTAGGATCCATCATTAGTTTGCAGGTTTGGGAAATCATTATATGGACTCAAGCAAGCACCTCGGGCATTGTATGCTAAAATGGGCTCTTATCTTCTCTCTAGAGGTTTTATTAGATGTAGATCCGATCCTAATGTGTATATGATGAGGAAAAAATATTCCCTTCTACTAATAGTTCTATATGTATATTATTTACTCACCATAGGGATCTCAGCCTCCTCCATTGTTGCAGTGAAGACCGCTTTGCATGATAGGTTTTCTATGACAGATATGGGAATGTTACATTACTTTTTTGGTATTGAAATCAACTAGAATGATTCAGGAATCAAGATGTATCAGTCCAAGTATGCTAGATATCTACTTGACATGTTTCATAATACATATTGCAAGCCAAATCCAACACCATTTCAGTCAGTGGATAGACTAGAGGATTTCAATGCATCACCTTTCATTGATTGTACTAGATATCGATAGTTGGTGGGGAGTCTTCTCTACCTTAAACACTCTCTAATAGACATATATTATGTTGTTGGATGAGTTTTAAGGTACATGCAGGAGTAACATGAGATTCATTGGAAGGAAACAAAGAGGATTCTCATATATGTCAAGGGCACTACCATCTTTGGTATACACCATGCAACATTATCTTCCTTAGATCTTGTTGTTTGCACAGAATCATATTGGGTAGGCGATAAAAATGATTGCAATTCAACTTCAAGATATGTCCTCTACCTTGGATTAGGACCTATTTGTTAGTCAATTAAGAAGAAAAGAACAATTTCTTTATCATCAGTAGAGGCATAGTATAGGGGTGCAGTGAATGTTACTACTCAAGATATTTCATTGCAACACTTTCTTACAGAGTTGGGAGTTCATGTTCATCGTTTGATAGTTGTATGGTGTGAGAGTCATAGTACTCTCAAGCTATGTAGAGACCTTGTTCAAATGAAATTAACCAAGAACATCGAAGTTCATATGCACTTTATTCAAGGATAGATTCAATATGGAGTCATTGATATGTTATTTTGTCCATCTTCGGAGCAAGTTCCAGACATATTCACCAATCCTTTCACCGAACAAAAAATTTTCTCATTGAGGGACATTATAGGAGTGAGGGATACATCAGCTTGGAAACTAAACATATTAGCATTCGTTTTTTGTTAGCAACATATTTTTAGGGGGGATTTTGTTCCCACTGGGTTTTCCCTCTTGACCTGAATTTTGTTCAGTTGTTATGCATCTATACTTGTACATGAGTGACTAACATGGCTTCATATTGGACCAAGACTCCTCATTGTGCACACCCTGATTGTGTTTTAGGGGGGTGTTTGGGTACATTCTCAACTACATACTCAGTGACATACTCTTTTTTTCAATTTTTCCACTTTCTCAGGAGGACTTGTATTTATAGCATTCCTATTTATAGCCCTTCCTAGACCTATCTTGGCCACCATACCTAGCCCGTTTGCCTTACCTATCCTGAATATTCTTGATCATGTCTATTTTTGGCATTTTCTATTTTTAGTAGGTCACCAAACCATAACAGTTTGTTTTTGGTATTATCTATTTATATCATGTTTATTTTAACGTGTGGTTGCCTATATGTAATACGATGGGAAAACACCATGGGTTTCCAAAACCATGGGCCCATAAACCACCATTAGGTAAATTCCTATTTTCTAGGAGGAAGAGCGCTTAATTCCTTGATTTTAGGAGATAATTCTTATTTCATGGCTAGAGAGCACACTTGAGTGAGAATATTATTCTCCTAGATAAGTGTGCATTACCCATCTTATTCATGGAGTTAACCTATTTCACTTATTTACCTATTTTTATTGAATTTCCATATTTATGAAATTCTCTCTCAATTAGGACATTAGTTCCATTTTTGGACTCTAGTCTTATTCTAGGAGAGTTTTTTCTATTATGGAATGCATGTTGACTTCATGTAGAGTTCTCACTTGTGTTCACACCTTATTTTTGACATGTCCTTATTATTAACAACTTTTTACTTTAGTTAACTATTGCTAGTGGGAGTGGTTTCTTTTTTACTTGAGCATGCACATGGAAACCCTAACCTAGTGTGCATTAATAATTTTGTGGAGAGTTCTATATATTGTACTCATGATAAGGATTAATACAATGTGATTCGAGTTGGTTTCTTAGTCTCTTGTGTATGAAAATTCTCTCTCCTCATTTTTTTTGTAATTAACTAGTGTGGTATTTCCTACTCACAATTAGATCTTGAAGTGTGGTTTAATCCTACACTTCTCAAGCATGTGAGTTTCATCAAGGATGATAAGGTCAAAATTCAAACGTTCCTGAGTGGACTGTCATCCTTCTACAAGGATAAAATTCAGTTTGATGAGCCTAGGAATTTAGAGGAATCCATAATAAAGGCTAATTATGTATATGATCATAACAGAGGAAGACCAACTTTCCAAAAGGCTTGGGATGACAAGAAGAAAGGAAATATGGATCAAATAAAGGAAAGATACAAGCCACCTTTCATCGGGAATATTTCTCAAGCACATCAACAATAAAAATGATCTCAAGGTGATCATAAAATTATAGAGTCCTTGGGAAAGAGGCCATGACAAAAACTCATAAAGTGTTGGAGATGTGAAGGAGAGCACATATATAAAGATTGTTCTCACCGGGGAGATAAAATGAGGATTGTGCATAACATCAAGCAAGAGGATATAATAGAATATGTGGGTAAAAACATGCCAATGATCTATGCAACCTTGCACAATAGACAAGTAAACTATCAATCCCACATGATTAAAGTGGAAGGTAAGATTGATAATCATCCCATGTTTCTTTTGATTGATCCTAGAGCTAGTTGTAGCTATCTAGATCTGAATCTAGTTGGAAGATTTAAATTGAATAGATGTAGGCATGAAAAGTCTTGGTTAGTTCAGCTAGCTACTAGAACTACAAGAAGAATCAATGAGTTTGTTAAATATTTCCTAGTAGACATTAATGGAGTCGAAAAGGTAGACTTGAACATCATACTTCTTGGGTCTTATTACTACTTGATTGCTATGGATTGGTAGGAAAAACATCATGCCATATTACACTGTTATAACACAGATTTCACATGTCTTGAAGAGAAAAGGAATTCAATGGCAATGCAAGGTATTCCAAGGCCTATATCTATCCAAGACATTTCAACATTGCAACGGAAAAGAATTTTTAGAAAAGGGTGTTAGATATATGCAAACCATATGGAAGATCCAATGAAGGATAAGTATCCAAGTCTTGAATATTATTCAATATTGAAAGATTACATTGAAGATGTATTTTGGGAGTTTTTCAGGATTTCCACCAAAGAGGGACATTGATTTCTCTATCAACTTAATTCCTAGAGCTACCCATTGTCCCAAAATCTCTACAGAAATGAGCGCACCAAATCTAAAAGAATTATGTAGCTAGAAGATTTGTTGAAAAATGGGTACATATTTCCAAGTGTTTCTCCTTAGGGTGCCCCGATTATTTTTGTCAAGAAAAGAGATGGAATGTTGAAGTTATGTATTGAATTTATACAATTGAACAAGGTTACAGTCAAGAAAAAAATCCTTTGCCAAGGATTGATGATATTTTTTATCATATG
>SNQJ01S0142835.1:0-17920 GCA_010110895.2 Picea sitchensis
GCTTGGTGGGTAGCTTGAATAACTTTTGGGAATCACCGAGTACAAATTGCAATCTCCTTCCCTGGGATTTTAGCAAGGTGGTATTTCAACTGGTTAACCCTTCATATCATGGACTGCCCACATAGCCTACAAGTCAATCTTTGAGGGTTTTGGACCCATACTGCCAAAATGGGTCCAAAACCATTGGCATATTGGAGTAAATTCACTTCATTTAATGCGCTATGGAAAACGTTACTTTTGCAGGGCAAGTAGTTATCAACAATGTTGGATGAAAACCCAACAGTGATGGAATGGAGAGCAGGCTTGGCAAAGAGGCTAGAACCTATGGTCATATAATCATATAATATCGTGAAGATCAAGCGATTGAAACCTATGGTCATATAATCACGACACCAAATAACATTGAAGTAAAAAACACCTAAAAGATAATAACGAGCAAACCCGCCCTTCCAAGAGACATCCTATGTCAATTAAGTCCCTAAGTACAACTAGTAAAGGGATGAAAGAAATGGCCTTTTGATGTTTAGCCTATGATGATGAGGGCCCAAGTCCAACCGATGAAGGTGTGAAAGTAGTTATAGTAACCTTCAATAAACAATCACCCAAGGTGTAATATTGAGTGTGAAGATAGGAAACCTACAAGGGAGTTGAGATTGAGGTTCAATAGCTGCCTTAGGTCCCTCAAGCACTTCCCACTTGTATTCACCTTAGAGGAATATAGTAAAGATACTAATGGTTGGATACCAATCATGAATTGGTATCTAAGGGGAACAATCATAGGTCAAACTTTTTTCGTTGAGCAGGGATATACATTATTTCGTCCTGTGGTTGGAACTTTAGAAAGAAGGCATCACTCAGAGTAACTTTCCAACTTTACATAAGTCCTATAGTATTCATCAACCCACTAACTAAGTGTGAGGGTATAATCTCAACACTTAACTAGCTTGACATAGTGCTTGACTCGTGTGTTAGAGGTTCTTCCCACAAGTATTTTTTTTTTGCTACTACTAGAATTTACCATTATTTATTCAATTCCAGTTTCAACTTTTGGTGGCCTTGGAGAATTTATTCTCAAATCCTACACCAAGGCCACGTGAACCTCTTATTGTTTTTCTAAATATAAAATTGAGTTTATTGTTTTAATTAGGTGAGTGTTACCTATAGGGGATGTTGATTACTCAAATAAAGAAATATAGTGAAATTGAGACAATGTTTCGGACTCAAGATCACTCGACCGATAACAAGATTGCAAGATACATACACACCTACACTTTTTATTTCGATGATGTACTTGAACTTGTAACTACACCACATTAAAGATGCAAAGAAATATAATTTCCTGCTTGATGCAATGCAACTCTTCCAAATTCCTAAGAATGTTGTAAAAGAATAACAACTAAATTGGAAATGTAATTCCACCAATTAACCCATTCTTTTCGAATGTGAAACTTGTAAAAAATAAAACTAAAATGACACCAATTAATTTGACTATACTAGGTCTCAAAGAACGTGAGAATACTCTCATTTTTTAAAGGAAACTCTAAACATTAGATCTACAATTTAATAGGCTTGAAAATTTTCAATTCCCATAGGCATCTGCTCAAATTGCCAAAGAGCAACATACATACTACATGCAAGTTGTAAAAAACTAGCATCTGAGGAAAGAGATGTGTGTTGGTTGTTAGAAGTGCAATACATACTATGCAGTGACTATCAGCATTGTAGACCATGCACATACAAAGAGAGGGGAGAAAAGTGAAAGTGCATGAGAACAACAGACGTTTGCTTTATGTTGCCTAACTTTACCAGAGACAAACCACTAAGGTCAACAGAATCTACAAGCTAAACCTATAAGGGGTGAAGATTCCAGCCAGGATAGAAAGGAATTCAAATAATTTCTCCAAGTGGGTCTCAAATTCCATTTGGGGATTTTTTTTCTATGATAGGTTATGATCCTTGGTGAGAGGGTATGGTTCGAGTCTCACTGACAAAATTTACAATAGATATGTAGTCTATCTTTTTCTAGGGTTAGTGTTTAATTCTTGAAATGCCATGAAAATGGGAGAGAGAGGAATACATTGTAACTAGCATCTGGGCTTGATATCCATGAGCAATTTGGTTAACAAAGTTCTAGCACCAAATTGCCTTACACCTACACACAATTGGCCAAATAATACCTTCCTCATTTTCCAATCAACATTTATAATAATATAGAATAGATTATAAAACATGAAACCCTAACTAAGTTTAGGTTAGTAGTCTAGCATAATTCCTAACATTCTAATGTAATGCATATAACCAAAATGACTCAAGGAATTGTGGGGAGTGGGGGAGAGATATCTATATATAAATGACTCAAAAGTGAGCAACAAAAGATAATATACTTGATCCTATCACAAGACTTCCATCACCCAAGTTTGGGTTCATCTATCATCAACCACCTGATTAAAACTCTCACTCCAGAAGGACATAAGTTTTACTGGTGAGTGATACAAAGAGTGGCTCAAAACACCTCACTTAAAATCTACTAGATTTGTAGAACCAAGGCTGGTCCTACAAAATGAGAAAACCTATGGAAAAGGAGTCTTAACAAGGTCTAGCCAATTTTCTCTAGCATAAGGGTGTGTCCCTCCCAGCCACAAATCTCTTATTTATATGTTCAAAAGTGGTTCCATCTAATGGAGCAACACATATGGGTTTTGCATAAATTAATACGTGCTGTGATTTATGCTCGAGGCCCATGCAATTTGAATTTTATTTATTGGGTCATTTTGAAGGTAGGGTGCACATGGTTTGCTAACTAGCAACAAGTGATTTATGTGTGGGTTGCACTGCAGAAGGATAATTGTGTGGTTGTACAAATTAACTTACCCATACTTGTATTTATACTAATTTGGAAATTTTGTCTAGGGACAACTTCTTATTTTAGGTCTTCAAATTTACTTTAGTATTTCTATGGTGACTTCTCTTTTGTGGTCTTCTAGTTCACTTATTCTTTTTTAAGTGTTCTTCAACTATTCATTGGTCTTCCTTTGACTTCTTGGAATCTTCTTCTTCTCTTAAAAAGTTGTTTAGGAGAATACCTCTTGCAGCTGCCAAAACATCAACACATCCTTGCGTGGATCTCCTACCTTGGTATTAACTAAGAAGGAGCAATTGGAGTGGCCCCTTTGCATAGATTATAAGGCTTGCGCGAAACGAGGTCACTATGAAGAATTGTTTCCTAGTTCCCCACATTAATGACCTTGATTTGTTCAAGGGCCATGTACTTCTTAGAAGCTTGATCTCGCTTCAGACTATCATGAAGTTTGGATGGAATGTACAAATGTTGGGAGACAACTTTCAATACCAAGGTTGGTCTCTATGAATGGTTGGTTATGCATTTTTTTTATGGCGGTGCCACTTTCATGAGGATCATCACTGACATCTTCTAGCTACATGTTGGTAAATTTGTGTTGGTTTTACTTAGATGACATTTTGGTTTTAGACAAAAGCTGGTTCAAATAAATTTCAACATATTAGCACAATTTTGGACCTCTTTGCTAGGACAGTTTGTAGGCCTAAATGATGAAACCATTCTTTGGACAAACTTCTGTTGTGATAGATGAGACCGGACTTCATGTAGATCATACAAAATTCTAGGTTTTGAAGGACAGGTCCATTTCCACTAACACCACAGATCTGAAGAGTTCTTGGGAGGCATGCATTTCTTTTGGAAATTCATTCCTCACTATCCACACATTACTCACCCATTGATTCAGGGTTTCAACTAGAGAGGAATCTTCTTTCAGTTTCAAAGTAAAATAACATCTCCTAGGCTTTAAGATGGTTCTGCTATGCCCAGATGTTTACTTACTATAAATGGGCCCTTCTATAAAATGGGCAATATTCAAACTCACTATGTGGAATGTCATACTTACTAGATATTAAAAGGATATTCTCAGCCATCAGAGGAACTAGAAAATTGTGAGGGAAACCATCCAAATTATGGTTCCTAGTTGAAGGATATATTTGGACAACTTTCAAGTATCAATTCTCTGAGCTCATGGAAATCAATTGGTTCTGTCCTAGGTCTTTGACATTTCACATCTAATCACACATTCAAAGACCCGACTAAGGAGTCATATCAAAGAGAGCCTTGATATAGCCCTCGAGATATAAGATGGAAAAAATCCATTAACACAATATAGCAGGAACAAATATAAGGAGAAATGCACCCATAACAAACTATTTGAGGCTAAGTGCCATGAACCTAAAAATGGTTGGGAAGGGAAATAACAAGATAATATGAATAAATAAAAATAGTGATAAGAATCCAAAAAATTGAACAAGTTCAACCTTTTCTGAACATGCGACACCAATGAACATTCATTAATGACAATATGCATAACCCAAGAACTAAGGACTATACCCAAACAATAAAAGAACCAAAATACTTTAAAAATATTTCAAGGGATGGCACTAGTATCTAGAATTAAAACATGATTGAAATGTCTTATGAGGACAAGCCCAGGACAATAATTCTTATATCGTTACCCTTCCCATAGGAAGGAAATCATTCAATTTGTCACATGTGGAGCTTGGGGACACAATAGATAGTTGTATTTCAACATTGCCAGAAAAATGTGGTGTTACGTATATGGTCATGATACACATGATGCAAGGGATTGTCCTATATTGAAATATTTGAAACATAAAAATTGTATATTAGGATTTAGATAAAACACAAGATCACAAAAGACAAGTAGGGGTCGATGATGATTCATAGGGTCGGAAGAAATTGTCCTATGGAAAATATGTATTCAGAGCGACCCGGATCAATGGACGAGACAAAAGGGGTATTCAAGAAAGTTAAAGTTATTGTGGTTCTGATTAGAAGAGAATGAATTAGAAGAAAAAGCTAGAGATGAGATAAGAATTCAAATGAAAATACCATTGGAGAGCCTATTAAAACACATGGTATACAAATATAAAGAAAGGTATACAAGACCCCATTTTAGAGACATTCTCCCAAGTTATTGTTCATAAAGTTATATATAGGATCTTGCTAGGGCAAGGAAAAAAGGAACATGTTCAAAATATTGAAGGTTTCAATCTAGACAAGGAGATCCATATGGTTTTAGGCATAAGGAGGAACCCATTTATCACATCCCAAAATAAAGGAGGCAACCTTCATTGATAGGATCAAAATTAAAGGAAGTGAAAAGAAGAAGTTGCCAAAAACAAGAAGTAGACATGAAAGGGACAAAAGCGATGCATGAAAGGGACCGTGGGTATGAACAAGATTAGAAATCCAAAGGCATTGAGTAGAAGGTTCCTATCAATAATGAGAAGGAGACCTCTTTTCGAAAGAGACTTGCTTTTCATAAAAAAGGAAAGATGAGAGCATTGTTTTTATTCTAGTAGTTTGAACACTTCTAAAAATTATAGGCGTTGATTATACCTAGCACTAATAATAAGAATCACTTCATATAAATGGTGATGAAGAGCATGAAGGTCAAAGTTGTAATTGAGGAGGTGTTGGAAGTTGTCCCAACCCTTTTTGAAGCGTCGTTATTATAACAAACTTGTCGCAACTTCCGTTAAATGCAACATATTTATAGATTTGTAGCATTCATAATTCTGATGTAAAAAATCCCTAAGTGACCGTTGGTATTTTGACTTGGTGAACATACTAAAGTGACCATTGGAGAGGAAAACCTAGTTTCAAAGCATTCGCTTAATTAAGGCGTATCACAAATGTGGTAATTGCGACATACATCTTCCTGGCGTGGCAGGCTGACGTTCCCTAGGTGGAGAAAGCGATGGCAAGGCTGACGTTCTGAATGGAAAAGCGTGTGGGGCGGCGTTAGCATTGTAGAACCGACGTTGTGTTAACGACATGTCGTCATGAGCATTGGCAAGAGTGGCGTTCCGATTGGAAACATGGCAGAGCAATGTTCGGTGGAAGCGTGGCGAAGCGGCGTTAGCGTGGCAAGACCGGCGTTAGCGATGGCAATTGCTGACGTTATGGGAATGTATGAACTTTTTTATAAATTTCTCTATTTTGCGACAATATGGACCACTTTGTCCATAGCATAAATAAAGCGTCATAATTTTTACAATGTAGTAGTGTCTAAGGTTAACTACCTCATCAGCGCTCCTTGCGGGTAATGTGCATTGTTTGCACTCGAAAACTCAAAGAGAGAAACAATTGAAACTTATTCAATGCTTCACCAGTTATGCATTAGGACCAATCGATTTGCAAGAAATGTTTGAATTTCATTTTATTTTTGAGCTCTTCTTTGCGACAATATGGACAATTTTGTCCATAACGCCGCAAATAAAACGTCATAATTTTTACAATATGTAGTAGTGTCTCTAAGGTTAACTTACCTCTGTCAACGCACTCCTTGTGGATAATGTGCATTGCTTGCACTCGAAAACTCAAAGAAGAGAAACAATTGAAACTTATTCAATACTTCACCAGTTTATGCATTCAGACCAATCTGATTTAAGAAAATGTTTAGATTTCATTTTCTTTCCAGGCTCTTCTCTGCTCTATAATCATTTTTTAGCACTAGCTCCTTTCTCTCAGTCCTCGATCCATGTGATCACAAGTCATGACCAAGCGCTATATCACTAGGTGCTTACTCCGACCTTCGACCTTCAGCTTCGGAATATTTCAAGGCACTACACAACAATCTCTTGGAGTTCCAGATTATTGAACTCGCAAAGTAGGGCGGATCAACTGTCCATGTCTACTCAACATCCGATGGCTAACACTTACTATGGAACCTCAGGCGTCTGAGTTACAGAACTTCAAATCTTTGGGACTTCGAAGGATTTCACATCCGCGCATCCGAACTGTTAATCTCCGAACATTCCCAGTCAAATTTGGTGATGTCATTACGTCACATCACTTAACTTTTTCCAATTGTAGGGGAATCCAATGGTGGTTTAGAGTAACCCGTCTTTCATCCCACAATTATTATGATGCTGAAACATAACCCCTCAGTGAAACCGTAGTTTGGATTGCGAGACTGCCTTGGATAATTAACTTATGTGCAATTTGGGTCCCCGTAATGCGTTCTAGCCATTGATCTTGATGTATCGTGATCAACGCCACTGTGGGTCCCCTGACCTTTAATTACGTTACGTAACCTTCAACACCACTAACCCTGCTCATATAGGATGCCATGTGGTGGACTACTAGAGGCTGACTCGTGGCCCAATCAGTTGGGTGTCACACATCATGTTTCATATGGAATTTCAAACTTCCATGGGTTCAGAACCCACTGACATGTGGCACACATCCCATGTGTCCATGTCACCTCTAGGTGACGTCATCATGACTCACCACTTTGGATCTTCGAGATTCGAAGCTTCAGACTTCTCTCTTATTTTGCATCAACTTCACCGAAGTCACGAAGTCCGAAGGGATTCCAAGTTACCCATATGCACCTTCCCCATATCTGATGGTTGTAAGGGATTTCCCTTCCTTCCGAACTAAACCTATGGCGCAGAACAGACTCTGTTACTCTACGGATTTCCAAAGGAATTCACGACTAACTGCCTCGCAACATTATCGGATCTGACCGTCGTAAAGGATTCTCCTTCTCCCGAACATATCCTAAGGTCCACATTACTCTGTGGCCCAACACCACTTATGTCATGGTTTTATGACACTGTTACTCCTCCTGAGCTTCGTAACACGACCAAGGTAACCTCTTGGCACTCAGGAACGTTCTGAGGTTCGAAATTGGTCCTCCAGATAGAATTTCGTCTTGAAACCTTGGGTCTAATGACCACTTATCTAGCCCATTCAGGCTCAGTGTTGAAAACCTTGGCTCTGATACCAATTTGTAACGTCCCCAGCCACCAACAGGTCAGGAAACGTTACCAACACAACCCTAACTTAGCCTTTAAAGCTATGATACCAAATTGTAACGTCTCCGACCATCAACCCCACTGTTGGACAATGCTACTATGCGAAATATATATATTTACTTTAAAGAATATATGCATTAAATCAAATTAACATATTTAACATGGATTTAATTTTTTCATATAGACTTAAACATAATTAACAACAATTCAAACTTGCAACAAAATACATGATAACATTTCAAGACACAAACATGCATCACATATAATTAAGTACATAATTAATACTTATCTTTTAAAATGGCGTAACACCACCAGATGCATGCATACCTTCCATGAACCTCCCAGCCTTAGACCGCGTTGCTCATCACTCTCAACAGTAGGTCACCCCCAAGATGGAACTAAGCTCCACCGGGCAAGGGAATCCTAGGCTAGGAAAGGTCAACAGGAAGACACAGTTTACGAGGAAAGATTCTCTCCCAGGAGAAACTTTTTCCTACTTCTCATAGACTCTCATTCCCCACATGTCTGTCCCACTCCAAGAGTATACACCTTCACTATCACCAAGACAATCCTCCGGCTGCTAAACCTCCCTTGCCTTGGGCTTCAACAATAGGCCGAATTGGAATTCTTTGAGCTCTGTGACAGCTACATGACCCCCTCCAGGAGTTCTCACTTCCTTCATGCACTCTCTCACCTGGAGAGATTCCCTCACAGGCCCGACAACCTGCCTCTTCAACCATAACCACCTCCCTCACCTGGAGAGAGTGTTGCACACAGGCCTGACAACCTTCTTCTTTAGCTATATTCCATCACAAGGAGGACCATAGTATGGCTCAGCAAGGAACGGATGATGGTAGCCAATCACACTTAGCCAAGGGACTGTGTGGCCACAACAACCCACAGTTAAAACACACGCAACATAGACAATTGAAGTATGCTCAGGTTTCACAGAAGACAGTGACCCAGACAATTAAGCATGAACTCAGATTTGCATAATGGATAAATCGGGTTCATAGGACACATAGGAGACACGACTTCATCCACAGATTTGCCACTGGTTTTCAGACGTGTGACAAGGAAATTATGCAGAGGTTGATGATGGAGTCCAAACGTAGAGACCAAACAAAATTCATGGGAATACACCAATCCATCACAGAGGTCTCATGGTTTCGGGTTTTAGAGCTGCGTGAGGTATGCAGCGATCAGACACAGAGGTAATACGGTTCAGACCGCGAACGAAAGAATGGAGGATGAACCACTAACTCAGACATAGTATGGTAGAATAACTCACGGGTTACTCCTTCCAGGGTTCCTGGTGGATGTCTCCATTCACGGTTAGACAGTGGTTGGAGAATTGCCAAACTCCACAGAACAAACCGCCAACACGACTCAACTCATCATCTTTTAATGCATTCGCCGAGGTCGACACTTGTCTTCCTGGAGCTACATACATTACATTTGCATTCGTTCCCCTTTCCCAGGAACTTAGGACATCACTCATCAATTGTACACCTTAGCCTTTATGAAATAATAATAAATTACTATCCCCTTTAGAGATAATCCCCCTAGCTTATCCCATAGGCCCACACACTTAGCCTCCTCCCTTACCCAACCTTGTGGAAGCTTAGTCCCCCATCACTCTTTCTTCGTGGTCAGTTTGCACACAATGATGTTCATATTTTATTAATGATCTACATAATTACATATACAAAATCAGGCCCTGGCCTTTAACACTTAGGCTCTCCGGCCTAATAAACACATAAGCCTGCCAGCTCATCAATACTTGGCTCACCAGCCTACAAAACATGATTTTCAATTCATAAACATGATTTACAATTCATAATATGATTACAATTCATAATATAATTGGGGCACTACCAGGGGATATTACATGACTCAGTTCAATTTCAAGGCTTGACACCATTGAAATTTTGTTCACATTCTTCATTCATTGGAAGTTGTGCAAATATGGTCCATAATTGTCTTTTATGGATTTTGAAGATGCTAATCTTCTATTTAGATGAACAGAGTGATGCATTCTCTATAATGTTTTCCATAAAAATTTTGGAGTCAAGAAGTACCTGAAATTAAATTTTCTCCCATTTGTTGACAAGTCAGTTAATTGAATCCTTTGTTCAAACCTTCAGATCGAATCTTTGCACACATATTCATTGTTGAATCATTATTTTTCTACATTATCTAAAGTTCAAGGTGAACGTTTTTTAAAGTCTTAATACAAGTAAAAATTTACATTGTTTGGTGACATATTGGCCATCTCTATCCAAACACATTGCTTGAGATGGAAATGTTCCTACTAAATGTGTCAATGTATTTGGTATGGCATGCATTATTGTCACAGGAGGTGCAATATTTTTAGTAAATACATATGGTAATTTCATTTTTTGCTTCCATATTATTTTTAGTACAAACTTAAGATTGTTTCATGTAATTTCAATTTTTTGCTTCTATATTATTTTTAGTACAAAACTAAGATTATGTAGTTGTGAAAGACTAATCATATATAGTAATTTTTCCTAGCTGCAAACCTATAGTCATTTCAATTTTTTGAAGATTTGAACAATTTCTTTTATGCCAAACTCCTCTTCCCACATTCAACATTTTTCTTTGCCATTTCAACTACTTCTACACTTCTAGAAGAAGATGCATGTCTCAAGTTTGTAGCTGAGCATTGTGGTTATTCGAAGGAGATAAAAAGAGAGCCCAAGGATGATAACCAATTGATTTTGTTTGAATCACAAATTGGTTTGAAAGTGAGAAGTAGTGAGCCATTAGGCGAAGACATAGAAAGTAAAGGCCAAAATGGTGGCCAAAACTTAGAAAATGCATCAACACTATGTGTAAAAAATCTACCAAAACACCATCAAATCAATGAAGGTGGAAGACATAATAAGGATTTTTATGAAATTCAAGCTTCTAAATTATGAGCAAATGGGAGAAAAAGAATAGTGGTATGGAGAACAAGTTTCAAGATTTCTTTTTGTAGCAGGTCGTGGCAAACCAGAGGTAGCAGTAGCCGCAACAGTTCCTTTGATAGTTCTTGATTGTATAGGTTTGACTATGCTTTTGAACAATATATGATGTTTTAATATGTATTCAATTTGATATTTAATTATACACGAAAACATTTGTATTTATTTTTTGTTATAGTATAGGGTTTATATCTATTTTATAGAGAAATGAGAAGAAGAAATGATACCAACTAGAACAACTATTTAGCAGCTTCAAGTTGTTAATTGTGTCTTTAATCAAGCCACACGTTCCACATATCCCATTATCTTATCCATTTTAAAACTTGCTTGTCCGACAGAGACTATGCTGCCATGCAACACTTGTTAGAAAAGGGTCCACAAAGGTAGTCGATCACCGGCATTTGAGCTGAAGCATTAAAGTTATCTATGCATTATATATTATGATTAGAGAGAATAATAATAATTGTTTGTCTTAATCAATGGAACCGTCAATTCTACAGTCAATTGATATGGAGGAACTAAAGGACATATAACCACATGCGTGCTTATTCGGCTAGAGATTCGACTTTGTGACCTTATTCCTAAACCTAGCAAGCGTATGTTAAAGCTAAAAGGTCTTGGACTTTTTTTTGTAGATGGCAAACATAATTCATAGCTTTGAGCACTTGCTCTGATACTATATGTTTACCCTCCCAAACACAAACACCCAACTTCTATTGATTAAAACTCTAGAAAATAATGAACTAATGTCTTAAAACCATAGATATTATGCATCTAGAAAATTAAACACCCGATAAAAATGTAAATTTGACTTTCTAAAAGATAAAAAGTTAATAGTGAAGTAAATGGTTAATGTCAAGTTAATTTGTTTATAACTCAAACTTGATCAAACACTAATTTCTTAACATGATTAAATAAATGTGAAAAAGTAAACGTGTTAATTAAAGACCTATCAACTTAATTATTTTTATTATTTTTATAATTAATTATTTTTATTATTTTATTAAAAATAATAAAACCCATTACCTTTACCATATAAATTATTTTATTAAAAATAATAAAACCCATTACCTTTACCATATAAATTATTTTGTTAAAAATAATAAAGCCCTTTACCTTTATTATTTTATCAAAATAATAAAGCCCATTACTTTGTATCGGATATGTCATCCTGTAGGATGAAATTTTCCCTTAATGATTTTAAGTCGCATGGAGTTTGAAGCCAGGAATTTGTCACTGCAAAAAAAGAAGATGGAGAGTATATGCAACTTGTCGTTATTTCTAGCTAAAACATGCAAACAAACATTTAATTCATGTCAAAATGGTGGATTGGAAAAAGATAGGGCTGCACAAATAAACTGATTTCTTCATGTTTAAATATCGTTTGAGAATATCGATACATAACATGACATCCTCAAATTAGTTATCAATTTGGACAAAATCTTTTATGGCTGACAAATTCAAATGATAACAATAGTTATAGTTATAGTTTAATGATATCATTCTTTTTAATAATAATTTAATTTTAAGATTACCATCAAATCAGATATTAAATTGGTGTTTGAGATTACTTTCTTTATTGAACAATAATCTTTTTTCATTTAATTGTTTAACTGGTAAAATCTAATAAAATATAAATATAAATTTTTTCTAAATAAACTAATTTTATCATCTAAACACTGTAACGAATAAAATCTAAAAAAATATACATACAAAAAAATTCTAAATAAACTAATTTAAAAAAAAAAAATTCTAAATAAACTAATTTAAAAAAAAAATATGAATATTTAGAACAAAACACAAGTTCAAAATCCCAAAGAATATTTCCGTTTATGACTGCTCATCTATTTTTTAGTAAATGATCATGCACAGTCCTAAACCCAGTCAAATCAGGTTTCAATAAAACATTTGACTGGGTTAAATCTCTGACTGCCCCGTGACGTGGAAATTGTACTCTAATAAAGACTTGCCTGAATGATTGATTGAAAGATTGACAGTGGACACCTATGCCGCGAAGAAAACGTTTAAAAAGTACAGTTGGCGGATAGGACGGATGCCCGTCGCCTGCAACGTCGGAGTAACCTAAAATAACTCGAGAGGGAAGATTGCTCTGAGTTAGCACTGGCCAACTTTTTCAATTTCTGCCAAATGCTGCATACTTTTATTTGTAAGGCTTCCAAGGACCCACATATTGACTTGCTTGTACCAGAAAAGGTTGAGATACTCTGTGTAGCTATATAGCCGATGTGGTTATATCATGCTATCTGATACCCTTCTCAGCAGGAAGAACAACTCTTCGCAGCAGCCGAACTATCATCCTTCTCTCCTCTCGTCTTTACACCATCGTTGTGTTCACAGTTCGAATCTCCAGGCCACCTCTCAGTCATGGACTCTCAAACACCTAGAAAATGTGGTCTTGAGCCCGCGGCTGTTCCAAACGCCATTGATGTGTTGGAGTCGAAATGCTTCCACGGCAAAGAAACAGATCGGTTTGTTCATCTACTGCAATTAGAAAAAACTGTAGCAGACGAAGAAGAAGACAAATACGCTCCCATTGAACAGCTCGTAAGTGAAATCATGAGAAATCTGGAAGAAGAAATTGTTGCTACATGTTCTAGTTTTAGTCTACCCTCCATATTTGCGGATAATGCGACGGTGACGTCCGATATTTATAGAGACCATGAAGGTCAAACCCTAGATTTGGACGCATGGTTTGATCTTTCTTATCTTGTGAATGCTTTAGACGATGAGCTCGACATTCCTCCGAGCCCCGCTCTGGACTTGAAGGACGAAGTCTGTCTATCTCAGAAGGAAACATCCGCGGCTTTTCCATAGAACCCGGATCTTAAATCCCTTTGTCAAAATTGGTAGTTTGAGGATGACTTTGAGAACTACCAGCAATTAATAATCCCAATCATGGGTTTGTACGAAGATGCTTGGAATGCGAGCCAACTGCAGGATTGTAAGAACATAGATTTTATAAGCCCGGGCATGTTATTTGATGGAAATTTTCCTGAGACATGGAGACCGGAAACTACCTGTGGCATCTAACCTTTGCAAGGGCTCATTAATACTGTATGCATTTATAGTTGTATAGGGAAGTTAGAGATGTAGCATACAAACTTTCAATGTTTTAACATGGAAAACTTTCTTTAAATATGCAACAAAATTTGTGCTATTGTTGTAATTTGCGTCTTTTGTCACGGCTGTTGTAGTCACACTTTTAAGTCTATCAATATGCATTGCTCATGTTGATGGGCCGCTTAATTTTTTGGGGACTAGCGGCATATATTTTTTGAAACATAACTCCTTTGCTCCTATAATCAGAGAGGTATGCCTCCCATCTTATAGGCCCTCGCTGATTGCACGATATATCTACCAACCTTGAAGAAAACACTATAATAGAGTAAGAATGATTGAAGAAGCAATAAGTAATAGTGATTGATGGAAAATGTTATGTTATTTAGTTATATTAGATGTTATCATTAAAATATGTTTTATTTTCAATTGGATATAGTATATGTGTATATATTAGAGGATGGTATGAAAGATATACTATCTAGTAAATTCAAATTTGTTATAGGTTAAAAGAAACCCACATCAAATTCTTGAAATATAAAATTGTTTTTATGTTTTTGCAATTTTCAAAAAGCTTTTGGAACAAATTCTAAGAGAGTTGGAGATGTTTAGTTTAGACAAACATCAAATAATGTCAAAACACAAGTTAGTTAATATATTATTTGCATGTCAAAACACAGGTTAGTTAGTATATTTTTCATAATAATCATTATTCTAAGTTGTAGAGAAAACATAGCTCTTAGATCTTGATCATTTTCTTTATTGATTTTGGAGAAATATTTGCATTCTAAATATTAATCAATAAATAAAATATTTCATTTTCACTTCTATTGATTTGAGATTTTGGAGAAATATTTGCATTCTAAATATTAATCAATAAATAAAATATCTCATATTCACTTTTATTGATTTGAGGGAAATATTTGCATTCTAAATATTAATTAATAAACAAAATATCTCATTTTCAACTTTCCTTTGTTATCAATCTATGGATTGCATTTAAAATGTTTCTACATTATTTTCATAATGTATGTAAATCTTATCGGATTTTCACTGAAATACGTATGTGAGGCTTTACAATGTGCACTTATATGGTCATTAAAATTGTGTTTCCAATCATGTATATGGTTATTTCTAATAATCTTTCCTTTGTTATCAATATATGGATTGCATTTAAAATGTTCCTACAATATTTTCATAATGTGTGTAAATTTTATGGGATTTTCAATGAAATAAGTGTGTGAGGTTTTCCAATGTGCATTTCTATGGTCATTAAAGTTGGGTTTCCAATCATGCCTATGGTTATTTCTTATATATTTAAGGTTTTTAAATTTAGAATAGAGTTAACATTAAATATATTTTTTTATTTGGAGACTATGGTAGGTTAAAGATTCTCTTTCATGACATCTTAATTGTTATAGAAATTTCTAAAAACAACAATTTCTTGACTAACGAGAATTATTAGAGATTCATACACAATTTATTAAAATGTGGTGTAAAAATATGAAAGAAATAGAATTAGCTTCTAGAATATATAACTTTATTTATGAAAAAATGGTATATTTTTTATTTTAATTATGTATTTTTTAAAAAGCCAAAAATAAAGGACCTATGTATTTCATAGTTATGATATATGCACAAATATAAATCAATAAACTATAGAAAAAAAATAGCTTTTTTTCTTAAAAATATATATATCTTTAGAATATGCATACAAAGATCTAAAAGTCTCATCAATGAATATGTGGATCATATTAAAAACATGGTTGAAAATGAAGATATATGAGAGGAAAAGAGGCAATCCAACCACCAAATTCTTGAGGACCTTATTAAACTTACCTAATCATTGTTAAAATGCAAAGATCCATTAGTGTTGTTGAAAACATAAGAATGTCGGGCTATGTAAACCAATCATAGTTGAAAAATTCCCAAGATATCAATGTTTTATGTATTTTAGGTGTTTTTTATGGTGATTGAGACCAAGAAGCATCATGTAGGGGAAAATGACATTGTTGTTATCCCATGGCCTTGGTTATACCTCTACACCCAATACTTTGGTGCACAACTAATCTAATTGTGGTGCCTACAACATCCTTGGATGCAATTGATAACCAATAAAGGTCTAATGTGGTGGCTTGAGGACTTGTCCATGACGCTTGACCCTAAGAAGAAAGGTATAGGGATTGAGGATCTTGTTTCCCTCCCCCAAATATGGTCATGGACCCAAGGCCCGTCTATGATGACCAAGACCTCATAATGACACCAATATTCAACTCAGATGCCAAAGCCTTAATTTGATATCATATTTACACGTTACAATATTACAATATTATTTGGAAATCCCCAAAACACCATGGAAAGAAAGAATGTCACCTTTGTGACACCAAGAGGGTGAAGATGAAAATCACTTTTTGCTAGAGTGCCTTGAGTATACCCAAATTAGATCCCAATTTCAAAATATTTGTCCCAATATCAACCTTCCTAACCTTCTAAGTCATCAAAACTTTAGTGATCTTAGAACACTTATTTTAATGAAGATATATGAGAGGAAAAGAGGCAATCCAACCACTAAATTCTTGAGGACCTTAAAAACGTGGCCGTGAGCCTAAGGCTCTACTAGAATCCATTGATGTCCGGGAGCCGAAACGCTTAGACGGCGAAGAAACAGATCAGTTTCTTTATCTAACCATAGAAGACGAAGAAGAAGAGGAATACACTCCCAATGAGCAACTTGTAAGAGGAGTCATGGGAAGCCCGGAGGAAGAGATTGCTGCCACATGTTTCACTTCTTATCTACCCTCCAACTCTGGGGATAATGCGTCAACTTCAGATATTTGTAGAGACCATGAAGGCAAAACCCTCGATTTATATGCGGGGGTTGATCTTTCTTATCTGTTGAATGTTTCAGAGGATGAACTCGACATTCCTCCAAGCCCCACTCCGAACATGAAGGGCGAAGTATGTCTATCTCAGAATGAAACAACCGTGAGTTTGTCAGAGAACCCAGATCTTAAATCCCTTGCTAAAAATTGTCACTTCGAGGATGACTTTGAAAACTATCAGCACTTAATTGAATTGTACGAAGACCCCTGGAATGTCATCCAATTGTAGGATTATATGAACAAAGATTTTATATGCCCAGGCATGCTATTTGACGACGATTTTTCAGAGGCATGAAGACTGATACCTGCATGTGACATTTGATCTTTTCAAGGGCTTATGAAGACTGTATATCTTGTAACTGTATCTCATGAAGGGAATTCATAGTTGTATAGGGAAGTTAGAGTTGTAGCAGACAAACTTTCAATGTTTTAACATGGAAAACATTCCTCATATATAAAGCATAATTCGCGTGATTGTTGGAATTTGTGTTTGTCTTGGCTGTTATAGTATATGGCTCAAAGTTATAAGATAAAGAATCTTTGGACTGGACTCATGGATAAATCTCTGCTTACTCTCTGACCCTTCAAAAAATATAGCTTCGTAAAAATTTTAGATATTCTGCAATATTATTTCTGTGAAACTAGTTTTGCATGACTGATTAATAAATTGCTATGAAACCTATATTTTATTATTTCGAACGAGGACCGTGGGCTAGGGTTAGGGTTGCTTCAGCTTGAGTGCACTTGGTCTCCTCTACAGGGGCTCTATGATTCCTAGCAAAGGAGGGCCACGAGGCACCCCCTATAGTGAAGCGATGATGCATGTAAACACCGGAAGGGGTTTCATGGACCCAACTCTTGAACCCCCTCTAGATATTCACTCATAGCTCCTCTTTGAGAGAACATTCAAGGACAAGGAAATGGACGTAGATTTAGGGAAAACACCAACAAGTGCTCCACTGTTAAGAACCAAACATCAATATAGCATAGAAAAACCTTAGGAAAAGTACTCAACGCCTTGAAAAAGAGATAATTTCAGATAATAAGCCTCTTCGAGGGGGAAACCTCCTTTTACCCCACTTAAATGTTCAAGTACAAGAT
>SNQJ01S0142835.1:17930-31579 GCA_010110895.2 Picea sitchensis
TATATATAGGAGACTAGGAGGTATAATTACAACTAATGGCCTAAAGCCGACATAAATAAAATAACATTACTAATCTAATATGCCCCAATTAATGGGTAATGAGCCAATATTAGGGCTTAACATCCACGTCCATGGATACTTGGGAAATGAATTCCCCAAGCATTGCAAGCCTCGAAGTACATCATAAGCACACCCAAGATCGAGGAACATAAGCAATACATGAGAGACTATGCCCTACTGGGGAAATTCCTAGGGCTTTGGTCCTCTGAACACGAGTTGGTAAAACGATACAACAATGGTGGAAGACCAAAGGACATTACGATCTCCAGATGGGATCTAAAGGATTCTTCACTATAATCTTGCATAATTTGGAGGACAGGAATCACATTTTCGATGGAAGGCCTTATTTCTTCAACTCAACGAGACTTTTCTTGAGATTCTAGATGAAGAATTTTATCCCTGAAACGGAGGACTTTGTGCATTCTCCAGTATGGATAAGACTCTACTCTCTGCCGCAGGAGTTCTGGTTGGAAGAGGTGATGGTCGACATCGGCAATAACATTGGAGTTTATGTTAAATCCTTGGAGGCCACGAAGCAACAAAGATATACCTCCCACGTGCTCATTTGTGTATACCTGAACATCTCAAAGTTGCTACCAGGATCCATTTCTCTAGAATATCATGATGAGGACTTTTTGCAAACCATTTACTATGAACACATATCATTTATATGTAGAAAATATCATGAGCATAGGCACCTCTTTCGGGAATGCCCCCTCAATACAACAAGTAAAGATGAAAACCCAGAAGCCAACAAAAACAAAGATGGCTTCATATCGGCAACAGGGAGACGTAGACAAGGAGGGAGAAGACCATCAGGCCTAACCACCAAGGAACCAACCTCCAACAACCAATTTGAGGCTTTGCAATAACTTCCAGAGAACATGGACGCCACACAGATCCCTCCTACAGAGAAAATGAATCAAAACCCAGAGAAAGGGAAAGTTGTGGGTGCCCCAGGTATGGCCCAAACCACTCCTCCACGTAGCTCCAAAACCACATCCATAGAACCCTTAGAGATAGAATACGGGGACGTAGAAATGGATTTATATGAGCAAGATATGGCCGGAGTGGACTTAGAGCATCTGGAACAAGCTTATTAGCAACAGAAGTTGTATACAATCCCTCCATACTAGTTGAGAAAATTCCACAAGGTCTTCCTCAACTCCACAACAAGCTCCACTACCAGATCAAGCTAGGGTTTGGTTATACAAGGAAACCCATAGAAAGAGAAACACAAATCTCAGAAAGATGAAAAGAAAAGAGGACGAAAATCAACCCACAAGCTCATCCAAGAGATAGGACACTTTATGTTCAACTCTGGTAAGATCCATCTCATATCTGACAACTTCCGCCCCCTCCCCTCCCCATACGAATGATGAAGATCATCTCTTGGAATATAACAACGGTCATAGTAAGCAGAAGCTACTACAAGAGATTATCATAGTTGAGAAACCAGACATAATGATGCTGCAAGAAACAAAATGTGCCACTGGAGATATGGACAATCTTCTCCCTAGATGTTAGAAGAAAGGAAAATGTATCTACACTAATGCTATGGGTGAAGCAGGGGGCTTGGATATTCTTTGGAACCTAATCTCAGTCACCCTGGAAGATGTTTTCACATCCATATGGTCAATCTCTGCCACTTACCGAATCATCATCTCCAACAAGCCCGGCTACATAACAAACATCTACGGACCAACCACACCAAGGGACAAAAATGCCTTCTTAAGGAATCTGGATGGATTAGCCCTCATAACTGCAGGGAACAGATGGATTCTCGGAGAGGAATTCAATATGATATGCAATATGGACGAGAAAAGAGGAGGAACGCGTTGGCTTGAAGCGGAGTCTGGGAACTTTCATGGCCTAATTGACAAATTAGGCTTCATTGACATAGACACCCCAAATGGCATCTTCACCTCGATGAATTAAAGAACTGACACTCATCAGATTGCTTGTTGACTGGACTGCTTCCTTCTCTCTGACTCTCTCATGATGGAAGGCAGAGCACTGGAAGCGCACATTCTTGATGTACATGGATCAGATCATTGGCCTATCCAACTCTGGCTTGACATTCCTGCCACTCTAGGATGAAAACCCTTTAGGTTGGAGCGATTTTGGCTCAATCACCTGGAATTTCAACAAAATGCCCACACTTGGTGGTTGGAGGAGTTCGTTCCACATGGTTCCAAGATGTACAGATTCGATCAAAAACAAAAAAAATTAAAGCAAAAGCTCAAGGCATGGAATAAATAAACCTTGTTACTATCCTTCAACAATATCTTTGAATCCCAAAAACACCTAACAGAACAAATGGGCATCATACAAAGCCAAATCCATGATTAGGGCATCCTGGAGGATCTCAAAACTCAGAAAACAACAATAAGCCAAAATATGGAGGAAAGAAAATCCCAAGAATGGATTTTATGGAGGCAAAAGTCCCGCATCCAATGGCTAGAGGGTGATTGAAACACCAAGTTCTTCCACAGGTCTGCCAGTCAAAGAAGGCATGCTCTTCTTCTTCAACACCTTGTTGCCGATTCAAATCCACATTAAAGAAATCTTGGGTTTCACTTGAAGCTCCCTTCCATCCAAATATCTAGGTATCCCCCTCCTTGACAAAGCCCTCAGAAATAGCTCCTGGGAAAGTCTCCTCACCTCCTTTTCAAAAAGACTCTCCTCTTGGACCTACCGTGCTCACAATCTCCCCAGTCGCCTCACCCTTCTCAAGTTCGTGCTGCAAGCCTTGCCAATATACACATTCTTATCCCTTGCAGCTCCAAACTTCGTTCTCAATGCTATCAGAACCCTGCAAAGGAACTTTCCCTGGAAGGCGTTCAAAACAAGTAAAAAATTGGTGATGATCAGTTGGGAAAAGCTTTGCAAACCTAAGGCTCAAGGGGGTCTAGGAATAAAGGACCCCTAAATTATGAACAAAGTCCTGAGTGCCAAGATCTTGTGGAGACGGTTGAAGAGACCTCAAGATCTTTGGGACAAGATGTGGAGAAGAAAGTACACACCCAACATAGCTGATAGAAATGTCATCAAATGGAACGGAGACACCTTAGGCTCCTTGATTTGGACGACATCCAGGCATAATCGAATCTTAGTGGTCAACCATGCCTTCTGGGAAATCCATAATGGTCAAACAACCTTCTTCTAGGATGACTCTTGGCAACAACTACCTATTCTAGTGCAAGAGGCCTGGGCTGACACCTTAAACACCCCAGATACCCAAGAGTGGATGACAAAAGTGGCAGATTATTGGAAAGACAACCATTTGGATGCCACCTGGCGTTGCTAGAAATCCACAGAAGAGGACCTGCACATCGAAGCACACGTGGATCTGCAACCCTAGCACAACCTGATCAGTGCCAGGAAAATCCCCATTCTTACAAGAGAGGACATTTTGTGATGGGGACACTCTTCAATGGGCGCGTTCAACATAAAAGAAGCCTATGTCGTCAAGGAAAATTTCAATCTCCTCCCCGCTGGGAAAGTTTGGAACAAAATTTGGTCCTTTAAGCATTGGCCCAAAATCAGTATCTTCCTTTGGTTGGTTGTGCATGGTAGCATTCTCACTTGGGAGAATATCATGAAAAGGGGGTTCACTGGGCCATCCATATGCATGTTGTGCATGAAGGAAGCAGAATCGATGAATAATTTTCTAAACATCTGCCCCTTCAACACCCAAGTTTGGGATCAATGCATGTCTACCATGCACACTTCAGATTGCAAGCGAGAAATCATAAGCACAACCATCGAAGAGTGGAGAGATGTGGCCTTCCATTTCCCTATTTTAAACCGAATATCACAACTACTCCCCGGTTTCATCATCTGGCAACTCTGGAAGGAAAGGAATTGAAGAATCTTCAGTAACACTTAGCAAGATTGGAAACATTGTTGGACCCGAAGTTGCACCAACATATTAGAAACAATCAGCATGTAACATTGGACTACAACAGACCTCACATGTCCACCTCAAGAACAAACCATCTTGAAAAAATGGAATCTCACTTTAAAGCATAATTCACCCCCCACTCCTCATAATCACTTCTTCAAGGACAACCCATCTCATTGGTCCTCTCCTCCTGAGGATTTTATCAAATTAAATTTTGATGGACCCTCCAAATGAAATCTGGGCGTAATAGGTTTTAGAGTTGTCTTTCGAAACCATCAGGTGAGCATTCTTCTCATCACTATGGGAAGCTTAGGACATACCACTAAAAATGCTGCAGAACTATGGGGGCTCACAAGAGGTTTATAGTTGGCGCTTGAACAAAATTTCAATAAACTAATAATGGAAGGAGATTCACAAGTGATTCTCAATCTCTTCCGGAAAATCCTGAATGGAGAAAATCCAAGAAAAATCTCGCCCTGCTAGCGACTTTCTTATGGACTCAGAACAATTGCAATGCTTATCCGACCCAATCAAGCCCTCATCCCGTCGCATGTGAGATGGAAGGCGAATCAGGCCATAGACGATCTAGCCAATATTGGAACTGACTTAGGGGGACCATACCTCCTCTACCAAGCTTCCATCCACTAGACGCATCCCATCCTCCAGAGATGCAAGGAAAAGGCTCTAGCCATCAACAACTCCTCGGATGGGGTGATAGTGTCATACAAATGTTAAATGGAAAGGACAGGTGACAACCAACATGGCACCAACCACATGACAGGCACATGCCCTCCCCTCCCTCCAGCGCCATGCATTTAACAAAAATCCATTGTAACCAGAGCACCATTATTCCTAGTGCGCCTAGATATTGCCTCTCGTCCCCTCGATGGACCAATTCAATGGTTGAGTCTTTAATCTGCTCATGTGTGTCCTCTTCCACTAGCATGTTTTTCACTTTGAACCTCACCAGGCGTCTTCGCAGCTTCATTCGCACTTAGCCGAGTCCTCCAGTAGTCTGCGCTCTCCTCGGGTGATCCTTGGCTTCCTTAACTTTCTTCGTGTGTTTGATTTCCCTCACCATGCCTCAATCATGTCGAGACAATGAGGAAAATCCAAATGCGTTTCGGCTTGGAAGCCAAGACGACCGTGCTTCGTTCTTCGTCTTGCGCATGCACCCTCCCATAGTTCATCGCCCTCCTTGCCAACCTCCTCGGTGCAGTCTGGCCATAGCCTTGGTGGTCTCTCGCCCCTCTCCTCACCCCATGCATGCAGGATCGAATGGTTTGATCTATTGGGAAATTATTTGGGTTTCAACCCAGGGCTTGGCCTCTTCCTTACGACGATCTCCAGTTGTTCCTCCCAATTCTCCTCTGAATTCGGCCCATGAACCTTCTCTAGTCCATTCACCCCCAACCCAATATTTTTGCGCCCAAGCTCTGAGTGAAGGTTTTGGTGCTAGCCATGGGAATCAATAGGTGCAACCTCACTCCTATGAAGACTGTGTCTCCTGCACAAAGATACAAGAAGGCATTGCAATTTTGCAAGGCCTAGTGTTTGAATTGTGAAAGGATTTGGATGACCTCCATTTTCGTTTGGAAATATTGGATGGGAAGGGGACACAATTCCTTCAAATTCTCTCAGCCTTGCATGAATCATGCCACCCCTCATATGCGGAACCAAATGCATTCGATAATGAACAACATATCCTGGTACCATCTGCGCAAAGGAATCCCTAGGAGGAAGAAACATCAGACACGACTGTGATGCTCAAAGCCACCTCCCGGGACACGTGGCCACACTACAAGCCCACAACCTGATTGGGACAGGTGTCTCTCTACATGGTCATCTGGATGTTTAGATTCTATTTTTCCACTTGTCGCTTTAAGGTTTATATTGTTTGGTTTAAACTATGTCAGTCTTAGATGAAATCATAAATCGGTTTCCCCCATGAGATGATGTTACTTTAGTGGTTAGATGTTGTCCTATGACTAGTATCTTGATACACTAGTTCTCCACCTACCAGGATGGTTGAATTGGTTTCCCCTCCGGGAAATTCAGTTACTACGGTCTGGGTTAAATTGTTGATGCTGTAATTTTTGTTTTTCAAAGGCTTTTTATAGAATCTTACTTACAAAAAAGAAAAAATAGATTGCTATGAAACCTCATATTAGAATATTTATAAGACAATCGCATGTGCTCGTCTATGCAATTGAACTCATTGAATTAATGTTGTTATGGTATCAAAGTTAATTCCATGAAAATAATTGTAGTATTTTCTTTCAAAACAACGTAACATTTCTTAGTCGCATGATAAGGAAACTCTAGCTAATTTAACCATAGCTAGTTTATCCAGTTTACTATATGGGCTCCTCATGTTTATTGGTCACTTTTTTGGGGACTAACGACATATATTTAAGTTGACACATGATAACAAATTAAAATCATATTTAAGTTGACACATGATAGCTTAGTATGGGGTGATTTTCCTATAGGAGGTGGAGATGGCTCTCGAGTTTCTTCTATGCAAACCTGTGGAAACACAACAACGCTATAATTTATTTCTCATAAATAACTTGGACATTTTCAAAACTAAAAAAACTAAAAATCTTGCTAAGTGTTTATCGAAAATTAGGAAAGCTCTAAGTTGGCTATAGGAGACATTGATATTCATTCAATTTTTTCTCAAGTATAAAAATAAATGTTATGTAATGTCATAATCTTGAACCAACAAAAAAAAGGATGCAGTTTTGAAGACAAGCAACAAGGCAAAAAGAGCAAACAACAAACAAATAAAAATTTTTGGTCTACAAACATGACAAATAAGTAGAGGTCTTGGTCATCACTTAACCTTTCTAAGATGGATTGCAAGCCCACTTGTGCACAAGGAGTAATTGAGGAGACCTTGAACAAATTTTTGGTTTCCCACTTCCATGAGACAAGTGGCATGGAATATTTTCAAGTCATCATCCTCACATATACCAAAAAAATGTAGTTGCCAAGACAATCCACAAATAAATAATACCAAACACTAAATGAAACATACAGGAAACATCATGCAGAACGAGAAGAGGAAGACACACTTAGAGGCACAAAACCAAAAGGGACCACTTGGGAAAAACAAAACAAAAATGACAAATAAGGAGAGGAAATGATCACCACTTAATGTTTTTTAGATGACTTGTAGGGCCAAATTGACAACCTCACTCATGCATAAGGAATAAGTAAGGATACATTCAATGGATTTGGGGTTTCCCTCTTCCAAGAGATGAGTGGCATGGAATATTGGAAATCCTCCATCCTTACACCTACCAAAAAAGATGTGATTTTTGAGACAAGTTACTAGGAAAGAATACCAAACACTAAACAAAACATAGGAAAAGACCATGAAAAAATAGAAAACAAAGGACAACAACGAGGTGGAGGAAACAAAACCACGAGGGAATGATTGGTAAAAAGAAAATAAACATAAAAATAAGGAGAGGTCTTGGTCACCACTTAATTTTTTTAAGATGACTTGCAAGACCAAATTGGCAAGTCCATTCATGCACAAGGAGGAACTAATTAGGAGACATTGAACAAATTTAGGGTTTCCAACTTCCATGAGACAAGTGGAATGTGGCATGGAATATTTTTGAGCCACCATCCTTTCACCTACCAAAAACATGTGGCTGTTGAGACATGCCATATGGAAATAACACCAAACACTAAACAAAACACATGAAAAGGACCATGTGGAATGAGAAGAGGAAGTCAAAGGTGAACATTGAGATGAAGGAAATGAAACCAAAAGGGAGAGATTGGTACAAAGAAAACAAAATTGAGAAATAAGGAAAGGTCTTGGTCAGCACTTAACGTTTTTGAGATGACTTACAAGCCCAAATTAGCAAGAATTCCTATTCACAATGAAGAAGTGAGGAGACCTTTAATGATTTTTGGGTCTCCTACTTCCATGAGATGAGTGACATGGAATATACATACTAAAAAGGTGTAGTTTCCAAGACAATCCATGAGGAAAGAAGACTAATTACTAAATAAAACACAAGGAAAACACCATGCAAAATGAGAAGAGGAAGATGAAGGTGCACATTTAGGTGGCGGAAATGAAACCACAAGGGAGTGCTTAGTAAAAACACAACAAAAATGAAAAATAAGGAGAGGAATTGGTCACCTCTAAACTTTTTTGAGACGATGTGAAAGTCCAAATTGGAAATCCTGTTAGTTCACAAGGAAGAAGTCAGGAAAACTTGAATGAATTTTGGGTTTCCCACTTCCATGATACAAGTGGTGTTGAATATTTGCAAGTTTCATCCTTAAACCTACCGAAAATATATGGTTTCCAAGACAAGACAAAAGGAAATAATACCAAGCATAGGGTAAACACCATAAGGAACAAGAAGTAGAAGAGAAAGGTGAACAATGAGGCGAAGGAAACAAATCCACAGTGGAACACTTGGTAAAAAGAATATGTTCAAATGTTTTCAAACATACACAAGTATATGTTCATGATACTAGAACTTGTGTATCTTGGATTCCATGTGACCAAGATGAACTAAGCATTGACTTGGAAACAATTCCATCCATTATTATCTAGCCACCTATAACATCCCCATTTTTAATCCCCATTTTAGCTATGTATAATTATATACTATGTATGGCCGTAAGCCCAACGATGTAATATGTAAGCATTATATATCAAAATAATAAAATAAAATGTATCATCGACTCAAGACAGAAACAGATAAAGTCATGGGTGATAAGTTTCCATAAGACAGGATTTATAGGGGGGGAATTACTCATGTATATTAATCCCCAATGCACTTTATAAAATTATTGCTTTTGTATGAAATTTATATTTTTCTTTTTGAGTGTATCAAAGCCCCAATCATTGAATATATGTAAGAGGGTTGGTGTGAAAAGTCACCTCACATAGTTATTGAGAACATGGGGCTCAGTACAAACATCATTGGGGAATGTGAGAGTCAACATGCACGGGTAAAAGGAAATTTTAATGGGTATTGTAGGCAATTTTTACAAGCAATTTTTGGGACAACAAGATTGTGTTGAATGTTGGAGTTTGAAGAGAGCCATAGTGGTTTTTTTGGGCATCTTGTTGGAGATGTAATTGCATGAATAATTAGGTTGTTAGGCCTGTAGAGTGATATTTCTATGCAATATCTAGTGAGCTTGATGTTGTGACCTTTTACTATTGCAATTGGCATCCCTGGAGTCCTCAAGAAGAGAGCTTCTAACTTGTTTTGGATCTGTGCAGAGAAGTGGGATATCCCGAGGAACTATGTAGTAGAGAATGGGATCACATTCCTTAGGTTGTGCAAGTTGAGGGGAAAGAGAGTTGGTGGATTCGGATGGTTGTAGGAAATTATCTTGTTGTGGGTTATTTTGGGTTGAGAGTGGATAGTAGAAACTCTTAGGAGACATCCTTCCTTTTGGATTCATAGCCCCAGCTCGAGGGTGACTTGTTATTGATATTTGAAGCAACAATTCTATGGTTGGGTGGAACATCTGTCCTCAGCAGCTGGTTGCACATTTTCTTACAAAGAAAGTGTTTGTTTTTTTTCTATCCTCTATTTCTAATTATGGGTTCAATTTGTTGTGCATTTTACTCTAAGTTCTTGAGTATTTATATGTTGTTTCATGTATGTATAATTGGATGCAATCATGTTTTTTTTAATTTTGTTAGATGCATGGGAATTTTTGTCAATTATGAATGCATTTAGTTTAAAAAGTATMAGTTTAAATTRTTGAGTTTAGTAGTGGGGGTGCTACACCACCACTCTACACCACCACCAAAGAACATCCATTCCTTATRAARTTTYAATGAAATGGTGAACTATCCAAGATTTTTTTTTTCCAACTTTTTCCACAATGTACACCTTCTTAATGCATTGAACTATGATTGAGCCTATTTTAGTTGAGAACATGTGTAGTAGAGAGAATTCAAAAGGATTGAGTGTCCATGATTTTTTTTGTTCATATCCTTGACTTACTTACATTAAAAAATCCTTTGATATTAAAATGGGTGAAATTTTGATGCACCAACAAAAACCTTTTTCATACCTCTTTGAGATATTATAAGGTGTTGTTCTAAATTACTCAATTATGATCATAAGATGAATACATTGGATCAAGAAGTGATTCATTGTTGATGTATCTTCTTAAAAATATACATCTTTTCACAAAACCATAAGCGTCTAAATATTTTCTAGGCACAAAGAAAAAGAGAGAATGCATGCCATATGAATCATAAAACTTATTTGCAACAATGTAACATCATAATTAAGTATCAAATAGGAAGAAAATATAATATTTTAGATTTATACTACAACAAGAAAGATGATGGATTTATAGTGTTTATATAGAGCTTCAAAAATTTATGAACAACGTCCATGCCTTGCACAAATTTATGCAATCTTGCACGACTCATGATGATGTAGGTAGGTACATAACCCTCCGACAAATCAAAATCGGGTAAAAAAATCACTAAAACCCACATAGTAACAAATTAATTCAAAACATAGTCAATAGAATGAACACACGACATACATAAAACTTCCAATCACTTTATTAGGATCAATGACCAATGCTCCTAAGATTCAATTTTTTTTTTTTGTAAATAAAAGAGAGGTTATATTACATTAAAATGCCAAAAAAGAAAGACATGTCCAAACATACATCAAAAACCGCAACCTATTATGGCACATGTATGGAAACCAAAATAGGTGGCCTGCTATGTTCGTAGGCAAGCCAATATACCAGAGTCTGTCTACAACAAAATTTGACTAGGAATGCATCCTAGCTAAGACTGATAACATAACAGTAAAGAAAATAAATTTGAGGAGAACTCAGACTTCCATCATGGCGGACGGTGAAGGAAAATGACTAGCATCAGGTTGGGAAACAACTCTTCGTAGGCTCGCTTGACAGGGAATCAAACAACATATCCAGACGTCTATTGAGGGTGTGTTGGATGTGAAGTTGGTCAGCCATGTTTCTTCTCATCTCAAAGATCATATTTTGGTCCTCCGTAAGCCTGCGAGGATTGGGAAAATCATGGAGTGCAAAGGATGGATGGTCTGTCTCACCCATATGTTGCTCTAGATGGGTCTCCTCCTTAGCCCAATAATCATCCCAATCAATCTTGATGGATTTATTGTGCGATCCACTGGAAATGGGGGCTGCTCCTTGCATGAAGTCATCTTGCTTATGTGGAGGGATTTCCTCCTCCACCACACAACCTCCCATAGAAATATCAAGATAATTGAAAGGGAGGGCGGTGTTGGTTTGTGTTGTCTTCTTTGTGATGTCCTCCTCCCAATTAGGAGTAATCTCCTCCTCCACTATACAACCACCATAATTTAGCTCAGGGTCGGGCAATTTGGGTGTAGGTCGGGCTTCATCGCGTCAGCTTTTGTCGGAATAAGGATTGTATATAGAGTTTCTACTAGGATTGGGAGAAAGAGAGAGAGAACATGTGCATCGATGCTGACCTACCATATTGTAGTATGTCAAAATTTGATTGGGATTGCCTCTCTCTCGAGGCATGTCTTTGACAGTACTCAGAGAGGAATTGAAGGAGCAGTTGGACGTGGGGGAAAGAGAATTGACAAAGATTCAACTCACTTGGACAAATATTGCAGGTGGAAAATGCAGAGCCAAGGGAAAACACATGAGATAATAACCTCACCAAGATATTACCTATGTGATGATGAGAGAGATGACATTTTAGGGTGCCATGAATCCTAAGGTGATGTTGCCTTGCTGCATTGTACCAGCTCCATAGGGCCAAGATTGGTGCACCATTAAACTCCCCTGATTGTCCCAGTGCACTAACTCCTTGTCGTATTGAATGTTAGGCATAGTGGATTGATGTAAGGGGGGGATGGCAGCGAGGGGATTTAACTGCACTCATTTCTAGAGTTCCATGTATCATGTGCTTAGCAGGTCTCACCCCATATGGGGGTGCTCCTAAGCCTCATTACATTCATACATATTATCGACAGGTTTATGGATCAACAACCCTACATACAACTATATAAAACCAAAACAATGGATAATTGAAGATATATTAATAGTACCTTAAAGGTCCCTAGATTATACATAGGATAATATATGAGAGACCAAACACACTAATTACATCAAGGCTTTAAATATTTATGGTAGAGTATGTGACTGTTCAGTTCCAGAGACTTTTCACTTCACTGGGTAGCTCAAAAAATTGCATAATTAGAATTGTATAAGATAATTATTGTCTCTTAACCTTATAGGTATAATCCATAGTTCAAAATTTGAATATTCAAAGTCGAATTAGAAAATATGTGCATGTGGAAAATTTCAGACTACTTTTGTTGCGCTTTGTGTTTGAATTTATTGACCTACTTAAACTCAAAAGATTTATATGAAAATTTTGAGGGTAGAGTAATATTTCCTCTACATCCTTTAAACATTTTTGGCTTTGATTCAAAATATTGACTACATGTAAGGTAAAATATTGAATCCCTACTTCTAGGAAATTTTGTGCATCATCTATGAATTATACAAGGCTTGTGTGTGCCACTTAAACTATATACTTTTTATGTTATTTCATGAAAATATGGAGGAATGTGTCCTCTACAACATACAAATTCCAAGAATCAAATATAAAATATGAGAATGCACTAATCAAAATACAAAGTCAAGGTCTGCATAGGAATTTCTCTGTCTAGTGGTTTTGGTTTAAGGCACGGGTTCTAAAATCACGTTTTGGTTTTAAAATTTAATGTGTACATGTTGGAGTAGGAATTTTTGGGTAAGTTTTGGAAATCGTGCAAGAGTGGGTTGTGCGACAAATAAACAAAGGAACAGCGTGCATGGAAGGTAGTTATCCCATTTTAAGGAGTTAGTGTGCAAGAGGCAGAAGTTAGTTGGGAATTTTGGGAGATGGTGGGCTATGCAAAAAGATGGAATAAGAAATTGGCACTAGTGCAAAAGGTTATTACAAGTCAGATTCAGAACAAAGAATGAAAGCATCATGGCGAAGTATAATGGATTAAATTTCCCAGCATACCATATTACAAAGTGTACCATGACGTGGAGATCAATACCTCAGCAAGAATGGACACATTTATTTGTGCATACTTTGGACAATACTCCAAAGAATTGTTACATAGAAATATAAATGTGTACAAGGACAAGAGATTAGGAAGATTTGACCAGGAACTTCAAGGGATTGTTAGTTGACCCTATAAAGATAACTGTGATTGTTAACTTGCCACCACCGACTTCAGTGCGATAATTGAAATCCACATTGGGTCATATAGGATACTATAGAAAATTCATCAAAGGATATGTGCAGATCACATCCCCTATGGAGAAGTTACTAAAGAAGGAAGTGAAGTATCAATGGAATGATGAATGTCAGAAGAGTCTAGAAACATTGAAATATAATATGGTCACTGCACCGATTCTAGTTTTTTCTGACTAGAGCAAGGAATTCCATGTTCATGTGGATGCATCATCTATAGCATTAGGAGAAGTTTTGGCACAACCATGTGAAGGAGAGTTATACCATCCTATTTCATTGCAAGTAGGAAGTTATCCTCTACAAAAGAGAACTATACTACAATAGAACAAGAAGTTTTGGCCATCGTGTATGTCTTACAAAGTCCAGACACTATCTTTTGGGAAC
>SNQJ01S0142835.1:36561-61134 GCA_010110895.2 Picea sitchensis
GATATTGAATATATTAATGCCTTTGTTGTGATTGGTTTGTGTTGTTGTGATTGGAACGACACAAGAGCATTGGAGCAGATCAAGGAACAACAGAGATTAAAGGAGAGAGTTCATAAGGTATGTCCACTATCCATTTCTCTTAGGTCATTCAATATTTAGATCTAGGGAAAGAGTAGTATTCTGTTACGGTTTGTTCCAGATCCAGGTGGATCTGGGGAGATTGGTCTGTGTCCGTACTCACGAATTTATCCATAAACAACTCCTAATTCTCATTACATTCATACATACAATCTACAGGTTTTTGGATCAACAACCCTACATACAACTATAGAAAACCAAAACAATGGAGAAATGAAGGTATATTAGTAGTACCATAAAGATCCCTAGATCCTACATAGGCTCACTCTATAGGATAATATATGAGAGACCAAACACACTAATTACATCAAGGCTTTAAATATTTATGCTAGAGTATGTGACTGTTCAGTTTCAAAGACTTTTCATTTCATTGGGTAGCTCGAAAAATTGCATAATTTGAATTGTATTAGATAATTATTGTCTCTTAACCTTATAGGTATAATCCATAGTTCAAAATTTGAATATTCAAAGTCGAATTAGAAAATATGCACATGTGGAAAATTTCAGACTACTTTCATCGTGCTTTGTGTTTGAATTTATTGACCTACTTAAAATCAAGAAATTTATATGAAAATTTTGAGGGTACAATAATATCTCCTCTACATCCTTTAAATTTTTTTGGATTTGATTCCAAATATTGACTACATGTAAGGTAAAATATTGAAGCCCTACTTCTAGGAATTTTTTTGCATCGTCTATGAATTATGCAAGGCTTGTGTGTGCCACTTAAACTATATACTTTTTATGCTATTTCATCAAAATATAGAGGAATGTGTCCTCTACAACATATACAAATTCCAAGAATCAAATCTAAATTATGTGAATGCACTAATCAAAATACAAAGTCACTGTCTACATAGGAATTTCTTTGTCTAGTGGTTTTGGTTTAAGGCATAGGGTCTAAAATCACGTTTTGATTTTAAAATTTAATGTGTACATGTTGGAGTAGGAATTTTTGGGTAAGTTTTGGGAATCATGCAAGAGAGGGTCGTGCGACAAATAAAGAAAGGAACAACGTGCATGGAAGGTAGTTAGCCCATTTTAAGGAGTTAGCGCGCAAGAGGAAGAAGTTAGTTAGAAATTTTGGAAGATGACGGGCTATGCACAACCCCTATGGAGAAGTTACTAAAGAAGGAAGTGAAGTGTCAGTGGAATGATGGATGTCAGAAAAGTCTGGATACATTGAAATAGAAGATGGTCACTGCGTCGATTCTAGTTTTTCCTCACTGGAGCAAGGAATTTCATGTTCATGTGGATGCATCATATATAGCATTAGGATCATTTTTGGCAACCAAGTGAAGGAGAGTTACACCATCCTATTTCATTTTCAAGTAGGAAGTTACCATCTACAAAAGAGAACTATAATACGATAGAACGGGAAGGTTTGGCCATGGTGTATGTCTTACAAAGTTTAGACACTATCTTTTGGGATCTCATTTTAAGATGTATAAAGACCATTATGCACTGAGATACCTAGTTAACAAGCCAGTATTGGGGAGGGGGAAGATATATAGATGGCTACTACTTTTAAAGGAATATGAATTTAAGGTAATCGTGAAACCAAGAAAGTTTAACTCGGGACCAAATCATTTATCACGCATACTGTCAGAAGAAGATACATGAAACTTGGATGATAGTTTACCAGACACGCACTTACTTTTAGTGCAAATGGTGGATGACTATTTTTCAGACATAGTTCAGTTCTTGAATAAGGGAGTAGCCCCTCCATAATTTACAGTGGCACAAAAGAAGCAACTTGTAGTGAAGGCAACATACTACCAGTTGATAGCAGAAAATTTATACAAGTTAAGTGCAAATGGTATTCTGTGACGTTGTGTATTAGAACATGAAAGACATATGATCTTGTCATAGGTGCATGAAGGGGTTGCAGGAGGTGTCTATGCCAGAAAGGAAATAACCCAATTGTTTTTGCATGTAGGACTATGGTGTCCTACCCTGCATAAAGATGCTAAGGGATTCTGTGAGAGTTGTGATGTTTTTTAGAGACTTGGGAAGCCTTCCAGGAGAGATCAAATTCCCTTAGTACCACAAGTGAAACTACAAGCTTTTGATAAATGGTCAGTGGACTTTGTAGGGATGATTAATCCACCATCTAATAGATTAGGAGCTAGGTAAATCATTACTGCGACATATTACTTAACTAGATGGGCCGAGGCAAAACCAATCAAAGACTGTAGCACGAAGACAACTGCACATTTTTTTATTATCAGAAAGGACTTACGAAAAAATATGTAGTCGATCACCGACATTTGAGCTGAAGCATTAAAGTTATCTATGTATTGTATATATATTCTGATTAGAGGGGGTAATAATAATTGGTCGTCGTAATCAATGGCATTGAGTTTCAATTTTGTGACCTTATTAGTGCTTATGTTAAAGCCTAAAGGTCTTGGACATTTTTTTGTAGTTGGCGAAAGTAATTCATAGTTTCGAGCACTTGCTATAGTTTTGATTTTTGATACCGAATGTTTACCTTCCCAAACACAAACATTCAACTTTTATGGAGAGTAATTAACTAATGTCTTAACATCATGGATATTGTGCATTTTGAAAATTATGAGTAGTTGTATAGGAGATATGGCCAAACATGATCTAAATGTAAATTTAACGTTATAAAAAATAAAAAAGTTGATAGTGAAGTAAATAGTTAACCTCCAGTGAATTTGTTAATAACTTAAATTTGATCAAATATTAATTTCTTAACATGATTACATAAATGTGAAAAAGTAAACATGCTAATTAAAAGCCTATCAACTTAATTATTTTTATTAAAAATAATAAAACCCAATATTTATCATATAAATTAATTTATTAAAAATAATAAAACCCAATACCTTTATCATATAAATTAATTTATTAAAAATAATAAAACCCATTACCTTTACCATATAAATTATTTTTTAAAAAATAATAAAACCTTTTACCTTTATTATTTTATTAAAATAATAATAAATCCCTTTGAATCGGATATGTCATCAATATATGGACCTGAATGCCCATTAACAGTGAACATGTGTTTTTTTTCTCTTAACTGGTGTTTAAATATGAATATTTAGAACAAATCACAAGTTCAAAATCCCAAACAATATTTCCGTTTCTGACTGCTCGTCTATTTTTTAGTTAATGATCACGCACAGTCCTAGACCCAGTAAAATCAGATTTCAATAAAACATTTGACTGGGATAAATCTCTGACTGCCCCGTGACGTGGAAATTGTACTCCAATTTTGACAGTGGACACCTATGCCGCGAAGAAGACATTTTAGAATAATATCTGTCGGATAGGACGCATGCCCGTCCCCTGCAACGTCGGAGTAAACTAAAATAACTCTAATTTGGGAGGGAAGGTTGCTCCAAGTTAGCACTGGCCGGTTCTTTCAATTTCCGCCAAATGTTGCATACACATATTGACTTTCTTCCCAGGACCCACATATTGACTTGCTTGTACCACAAAAGGTTGAGATACTCTGTGTAGCTATATAGCCAATGTGATTGTATCCTGGTATCTGATACCCTTCTCAGCGGGAAGAACAACTCTTTGCAGCAGCCGAACTATCATCCTTCTCTCCTCTCATCTTTACACCATCGTTGTGTTCACAGTTCGAATCTCCAGGCCACCTCTCAGTCATGGATTCTCAGACGCCCAGAAAACGTGGCCATGAGCTCGAGGCTTTTCCGGACTCCATTTATGTGTCGCAGCTGAAACGCTTCCATGGCGAAGAAACATATCGGTTTGTTCATTTACTGCAATTAGACAAAACTGTAGTAGAAGAAGAGGACGAATACGCTCCCATTGAACAGCTCGTAAGCGGAATCATGAGAAATCTGGAGGAAGAAATTGCTGCCACATGTTCTAGTTTTATTCTACCCTCCATATTTGCGGATAATGTGGCGGTGAAGTCCGATATTTATAGAGACCATGAAGGTCAAACACTAGATTCAGACGCGTGGTTTTATCTTTCGTATCTTGTGAATGCTTCAGATGACAAGCTCGGCATTCCTCCGAGCCCCGCTCTGGACTTGAAGGACGAAGTCTGTCTATCTCAGAAGGAAACATCCGCGACTTTGTCGGAGAACCCAGATCTTAAATCCCTTTGCAAAAATTGGCAGTTCGAGGATGGCTTTGAGAGCTACCAGCAGTTAATAAGCCCAGTCATGGGTTTGTACGAAGATGCCTGGAATGCGAACCAACTGCATGATTATAAGAACAAAGATTTTATAAGCCCAGGCATGTTATTTGACGACGATTTTTCTGAGACATGGAGACCGAAAACTACGTGTGACATCTAGCCTTTAGAAGAGCTCATTAAGACTGCATGCAATTATATTTGTATAGGGCAGTTAGAGGTGTAGCATACAAATTTTCAACGTTTTAACATGGAAAACTTTTTTCAAATATGCAGCATAATTTGTGTGATTGTTGTAATTTGCCTCTTTGTCGTGGCTGTTGTAGTCACTGATGTGTTTGAGTTCAATGATTGTTGTAATTTGTGTTCTTCTCCCCACTATTATAGTTAATGATGTGTTTGACTTCAATCCTATGGCTCAATTTTTAAGTTCTGGACTGGACTAACTAACTCATAAATCTCCTTACTCATTGACCTTTTTTCAATTCTTTTAAAGTTATATACGATAATGAATTTCTAAGCAAAATAAATTCAAAAATAAAATAGTTAAACAACTCCCAGATGAAGTTATAACTTCTTATCATTTTTAGATTTTATTCAATACTATGTGGTATATTTGGATCATAAAGAAAGGAAATTTGTTGACCTTAAATACATGGATAGACTCATAACAATAGGATTCAAATACAATTTTTGATTTCTAAGAAACTACTTTTGCATGTCTTAATAGATTGGTATGAAACCTCATTGTCATAGTAGAAGCTTTATAAGATCATAGCATACGTTCATCTATGTTAGTGAACTCACCGAATTAATGCTGTTACACTTTTAAGTCCATCAATATGCGTTGGTCATGTTGATGGGCCACTTAATTTTTTGGCACTTAATTTTTTGGGACTAGAGGCATATATTTTGTCAAACATAACTCCTTTGCTCTGATTTCATGGTAAACCCTTCCCTCCCTTCAAACGTTCTTTGACCCTTTGAGATAATCGTCCCTACAAATCAAGGGCCTTTACATCAATATGCGTTGCTCCTGTTGATGGGCCACTTAAGCTTTTGGGGAGTAGCAACATATATTTTGTCAAACATGACTCCTTTGCTCCTATAGTCAAGAAGCTACGCCTCCCAACTTATGGCCCCTTGATGATTGCATGACATATCAACCTTAAAGCAAGCAATATAATAGATTAAGAATGATTGAAGAAGCAATATGTAATAATGATTGAAGGATTCTAGAGATATTATGAACTTACGTATTGTGAACTTACAATGACGTTAGAAAACTTGAAGGAAAAGTTCAATGGAAAATCTTAAGTCAATCCTATATATGAGATGTACATTTTATGTTACTGAGTTATATTGGATGTTATGATTGAAATATGTTTTATGACATGTGAAATGTTAATTGTGATAGAAATTTCTAAAAACAACAGGACTAAGAAAAATTATTAGAGATACATGCACAATTTCATAAAATATGGTGTAAAAATATGAAAGAAATAGAATTAACTTTGTTATCGCACAATCTGTACTTGCCCAAATCCCAAGGAAAGTGAGAGAAGATTGGCGTAACAAGCGGGTGACCGATCATTGTCAGCTTAATATGAAACCCCTTTTTGTTTAGGAGTATTATAATACTACCCCAAGGGAGGCATCCCCAGTGGCCTAAAGGGTTGGGTAAGCTAAGGATAAGGACAAGAAAATCCCCCTCTCACTGGTCACCAAAGTTAAGGGTGTCTACATCCAAGGAATTGAGGAAAAAGAAGAATGTCGATGTACCTTCCTGGAACAAGAACACTATAGCATGTATGTATAATTTCCAAGTATCAAATGATAATAAAATCCTCAAATATGTTAGACAATAAAAAAACAAAGTGGTTGAAGCAAATTTGTAGCAATTTATTAGTTTATAGCAACAATAAATGTTATGTAACAACCAAAAAAATTAGTGCTCATAATTGCTAGAAAAGACAGTGAAAATTGAGCATATATCAAGTAGATTCCTTAGCAATTGTCACAAGCAAGTTTTGAGTAAGTTAGCTTAGTATATGCAGAAAATTTGTTGCAGTTAGATGGTTTTAGAAAACATTTATAACAAAAGAAAGAAATTTAGATATATATGTTGTGTTAGTGTTAGACTTAGTTAGCATAGGCTTGAGAGAATAAGGTTTGAGTGTTTGATCAATCTTCCAACAAGAGAGAAGTGAGAACTAGTGTCTTTTAGGGTTTATGAAGTCAATTATATCAACATAATAACTTGGAGAAATAACATAATTATACTTTTCAAAGAGATGAAAAGGTGGAAGCTTGAGGAGTAGCACCTTAAGTGCTCAAGTACCAAGCCCTTAAGAGAAGGTATAACTAGGGTGTAGGCACTTCTGGGCCCTAGGGATATTTCCCATCCTTAGACTCTTGAAAAATATTTAATGCAATAAGAACTAGACAAAGCTTATAAAGTGCCAACACTTTAGGGCTCTAGAAGTTTGTCTAGACAAGATCTTCTAAGGCAAGACTAGCAAAACAAAGAGAAAGAAAGAAGCACCTTATGTTTCTTAATCCTAGGTTTTTTAAGAAGGAAATTTCATAATCTTAAATATGAAGAAGTAAACATACCATAAAAATTTATCATGAAATGAAAATTGCATATTTACTTACTTCACCAAGAATAATCAAGTATAAAAAACCTAGATTTGCCAAAATTCCACCAAGAAATCATCCAAAATGCATCCAAACAAGTCTCCAAGCAAGTGTGCCTCAAAATTGCAGCCAAGTAGCCCAAAAAGGGTGCCAATTCCAGTCCCCCTCTTGTGAGAGGTGATTTATTATCAAAAAATGAAACTAGTCAGCCATATTTATGTGGCAAATCCTGGCTAATTTACGCAAAAGTTGTGTCTTTTCACAAAACAGAGCCCACATGTCAATTTTCTTTTAAAACTCAAAATTAAATCATTTATCACAAAATAAACCCTTAAGAGGGTGACATCATCCTTCCTAGGGTGATGTTAGGCCTCCTCCATGAGATGTTGAGGTCATCTATCAAAATGTTGGGCCTCGATAAGCCCTCCTCCATGCCACATGTGCCAAATCTATAGCCCAACATCTCTCAATATCAAACCCTAGCCTTGGGTGATGTCTAAGGTCTCCAAAGCCAACGTCGAAGTAGGGAAGGGTGTCCTGTCATCATTTAGGCATGCCAGTGTGCCTCCAAAGGAAACATCATCTTCATTCACTTTGTAATATGGTCGTCACTGTCTTTCCCCAAGCCTGGGGTCTCTGCATCCATCCTTGGGATTCAAGACCTCACGAAGATTCGAACTGATCATCTCCTCATGAATACATGTCCACTGGGTAAGGTCCTGTAAAGGAAAACAAATACACCCTCCATGGGTCCATGAGTCACAAGTATCATAKYAACTAAATCACATCCAATAATCAAAGCACCCGAACATGTGCATCAATCCCCCCTAAACCAAACAAATGCTCAAGGACTTTATACAACTTGCCAAATTTAGGTTTGGGAAGGGTCGTAGGATGCCCTATTGGGTCAATAACTCCCAAGTATAAGGTGTTTCCTAGGTGTAGCCTATCCCAGTCATGTGTGTATGTGAAATGGTGTGGAATAAAATTTTGGGCATGGGGTTCATGACATAAAATGGTTTGTATTATCTTACCTATGGGTGCCTTTGTGGAGGGTGAGTTTCACCTTATCCTTAATGCAATTTTTCCAAGCCCATTTGTTTGTTGTTATTCTTCCTAGCCTTTGATTTCATTGTTTCTTTCATGTTTCAAGGAACTAGTTGGAGGCCACTGTCCTAGCTTAGTTCCCAGATACGATAGTGTCATTCAAAAGTACCTCATGGAAATGAGAATTCTGGCTAATGATGAGACCCCTTTTCCCCAGTCATGTAATTGAGAGCCACTAACCTGGCTTGGTGACCAGATGATGGTAATTTCATACCGCTAAATACTTATGATCATGATAGGAAATCTCGTGATGAGACCTCCTATCGACCAATTAACACCTTGAGTATTCATTATCATTCATTTTGTGTGTCCCCTATTCTACAAAGAAGTGTTTCATCGCTTTCTCGGGGATCCCTAGGAGAATCATCTCAAAGGTTTTATGATTGGATTTTATCTTTTTCCAACTACTTTTACCCTATGGTCCTTCAACCCCTTCTTCCCACGAGGTAAGGTACAATCCTTTCTTCGGTCAATACTCTTGAAGATCCCAAAATGATGGGGAGAGAGAGGGAAAATGGTATGGAAAGTGAAAAGTATGGTAGGGAATGAACGATGAATTTTCAAGGAACCACCCAGTAGCAACCTATTCCCGAGGGAAACCAACTTACTAGGACATAATGACACCCCCCGCAAGTTTGAATAAGGAAAAGAACATAAATTCCAAGCAAATGTTCTGAAATAAAGAAAGATCATTTGCAATATGTTCAAATGATTTAAATATCAGAGTGATATGTACCATGATACCTGGACTCACTATCTCATGGACCAAGACCCACTTCTTTGTGGGAACCAGGATGGTGTGGTGGATGATGCTACTGGTGATGTGTAGCATGTATTAATGAAAAGAAGGGCCCCTCCATGGATATGATATGTCCATCTGTCTCTCGACACTCCATGTCTACAACCTTTGGGCCTTGAGACACAATATCCTTAGTTACCCCTAGGTTTGGGGGTAACATATGGCTCCTACTCGGGGACATGTGCTTAACACAGAGTACATGAGAACATTAGGATAATTGGTATGACATGTTCCTGCTAAAACTCAAACAAAATATCAGTGCATATAGGGTGGTGATATCACCCTTTATCCATATATGATAGAAAAAATCAAAATGAAAAAGAAAATATCTCTAATCTAACAGATGAGCATATAATTTATATAAGTGAAACAAAGCAATATGAAAATGCAAATAAATCTATACTAACATGATATGCATGGTATATACAATGGATGAAAATTCCTACCTACCTATACTTACTTGTTGATCAAGTGCTAGGTATAATCATATAGCCAGTACAACCATACTAGTAATGTATCATAACACCTACCTCTGTGCTTCATCATAAAAAAAAAACAATGACAAGTTAACCAGAAAAATAACATGAGTTAGAACATTCATCATATCATAGGAAAATTTAAAATCTAACTCATCGAGACGGGAGGGAGGGAAAAAATCAGGCCAAGTCACATCTCGAGAAAAGTGCTCAATACACCTCTAAAAAGGATCGTGAAAGGTAAAAATATTGAGAGGCTAACTCAAAGAGTCAGAGAGTTGACTAACATGGACCTTATCACTCCCCTAGGTTTGAGAAGGGACTAACAAGATTCTAGAGGATCACTGACAACCTTTTAGGGGAAAGTTGAAAGATTGAAATAATAAACTTCTTCTTAAGGCATTCAACCCACCCTTAAATTATCATAAAAATCCCCGTCATGGAGAAAACTTGAGACAAGAAGCACATCTCCTAGTTGCATACTTAGTGACATTGTGAGATAAAGGAAATGAAGGGAGTTGGAAAACCTTATCAAAAGTATCCTACTTTAGGCGAACCATGTCCTCACCTTTATCAAAATATGAGCACTATAATAGTTGAAATTATTCTTCATAGAATAAATCCAAGTTCTCAAAAGAATATTCGTCAAACTCTTCAAGGTATGACCAAAAATTATCACGAGAAAATTTCATTAATTAATCCTCGGGTGTTTGGAATATATCTGTAATCATGTCATCTCCTTGTTTCCAAATGTTATAATCAATATGAATCTCATACGATATTTATGAAGGCAACAATTGTAAATGACCCTCAATGTCATAAATAGGATCCCCAACATAACCAATCACATCCCATTTACGTTTTCCAACATGTATGAACTCATCAATATTATCAGCCATATCATTACCTTTATCATAACATGAAGGGTTTAGTACATCCAAGGGTTCCTCTAACACCTCTTCACTTTCCAAGTCATAAAATAAAGCATCATCAAAATCCTGGAAAGGGAAATAACTTACCATATTCTCTTTTTCTTGTGTAGGAGTGACAAAGACATGGATGACTTCATCAAATGGAGGAGAGGATATCAATACTTCATCCTCATGACTCACCTTTTCAATCATATCATTTATTTTATCACAACATGAAGGATATAGCTTGTCCAAGGATTCCTTTAATTTTTCACCTTTTGAATCATAGAATAGGGCATCATCAAAAACCTAAAAGGGAAAATGGTCAACCTTATTATTTTCTTCTTGTGTAGGAAGAATAGGATCTTTGATAGATTTATTGGAGATAGGAGTGCACACCAACATTTCATCCTCATGTTTGACATCTTCATGCTCTCGCTCTTCAACCAGGTCTTCGTCATCTTTGGTAGAACCATGAGTACATTTTTTCTCTTCCTCATGGGATTGGTAACCTTCATTAGGAACCCTCTATTCAACGTCTTGTTGGTTGATTATTGGGTCCCACCTTTATTGGAATTCTCTGACGAATATCTCAAGGGAATCTATTCTCTCTAGACTAAGAATATATGGGGTATCCTTAGGGTCATCAACCTTGACTTCTGGATCAAAGAAATGTTCTTGCTTGGATGAGGAGATATTGGTTTCGATTTCTCTATCCATTTCATAAGCTTCTTGGATTTTCCTTGGGCCCTTTTCATTGAGAAGGAATCCTAATTGCCCTGAAAAATGCCATGTTATAGTGGAAGATGAGGTATTCCTTTCCTGAGTGAGATATTTCAATGCTTAGTTGTAATAACCTTTTGAATCTAGTATGGAACTCCCAAACGGTTTCACTCTTAGTATTTTTTATGTCACCGAGTTCATTTAACAATAAGTACATATGTTCTTTGACACTCCATATTTTAAGGAAGACCTCTTCTAGTTGATCCATGGATTTGATTTTGGCATTAGGGATACTATCATACCATACTCAAGAATCATTATGAAGAGTGGCAGGGAAGAGTTTCATTGCCATATCTTCAGTCTCATCACTGATAGGGTGGAGTTGAAAGAAATCCCCAAAATTAGTATGAATGTGTTCTTCGACACTATCCACATCACCACTTATGAATCTTGGGAGATAATTTTCATATCTTGTAGGAATTTGTCAAGGGTAACCTAAAATTTTACTCACATCGAAAGGTTTGAAATTATCTAGCTCCCATTGAGAAGCCATAGTTGGCTTTGTCATTGGTGGAGTTGGCATATAATATTTCTAGGTATTATCAAAGGGAAAAGAGGGAATCACCTTCGGTGGAATCGCTAGGTAATCTTGTAAAGTAATAAGGCTTTGAGGAGAAAACTTACCAAAAATGTGTCGTTTGAGGAAAATTGACTTGATGTTCCCAAGGAAAGTGAGACAAGATTGGCGTACAAGGGGGTGACCTATCACTGTCACCTTAATAGGAAACCCCTTTCTATTTAGGAGTAGGATAATACTACCCCAAGGGAGGCATCCCTAGTGGAATAAAGGGATGGGTAAGGTAAGGATAAGGACAAGAAAACCCCCCCTCTCATTGGTCACCAAAGTTAAGGGTGTCTACATCTGAGGAATTGAGGCAAAAGAACAATGTCGGTGTAGCTTACTGAAACAAGAAAAATATAGCATGTATGTATAATTTACAACTAACAAATGATAATAGAAGCTTCAAAGACATTAGAAAATCAAAAAATGAAGTGGATGAAGTAAATTTGCATAAATTTATTAGTTTGCAACAACAATAAACGCCATGTAACAGACACAAAAATTAGTGCTCAAAATTGCTAGAAAAGATAATGAAAATTGAGCCTATATCAAGTATATTCCTTAGCAATTGTCACAAGCAAGTTTTGAGTAAGTTAGCTATGAGTTACCTTAGTATATGCATAAAATGTTCTACAGTTAGATCATTGTAGAAAGCATTTATAACAACAACAAGAAAGTTAGAGATCTAGGCTAAGTTAGTTTTAGACTTAGTTAGCATAGGATTGAGAGAATAATGTTTCAGTATTTGATCATTCTTCCAACAAGAGAGAATTTAGAACTAGTGTCATTTAGGGTTTATGGAGTCAATTATATCAGCATAATAACTTGGGGAAATAACAATGATTATATTTGTAACACCCGTGTTTCCCCTAGTTTGTAAATATAACTATATTGGCCAAGAGACTATGGAAAACTTGATATGTATGAATGTTTGATTTGACGAAACTTTGTATAAAAGGTCAATGCATGTAATTTTTGTTATTAATAGAAAATGGATAAGTGTTGCATAACTGCTAAAAGGGGAGGTTTGCCAAGATAGACCATGGATTCTATGAAAGATATGGTGAGGGGAATAAGTAATGATTGAGATAACCCCCACCAATCCGGTACCTTGCTAGATTTAAATTGCTCAGGACCAGAACAGTCCAGTGACCAAGGAATGGATTACCAATAAGGTTGGTAGGTGGGAAGACCTCCTCAAGGGTTAATGAGGGATGGAGCAGAGAACCCATATGTAAGGATTTCAGACCTGACCATGGACTAGGGATTCGGGCCACACACAATCTTGCTGAGGAAGGAAAGAAAGGAAGGCATGGTGGATAGAGGATAGGAAAAGATGTAGAGACGAGAGACTAATCTCTCAGGGTCGAGGAAGAATTGAAAAAAACAGGTGTGTTATGGTCATAGTGAGTGGCTAGTAGGGTTATATTACAAGATGATAAATGAGGTTGATGATTGACTGAGGAAGCACTAAGGAAGACCTCCTTGCTTGGTATAGAGAAGATCTATTGCCAAGATCCTATGGGAGGAGGAGAGTAACCTCCATCCCTAATTATTGTTGAGCCAAAAGGAAGAGTTCTCTCTCAGAGCATCATGGTCTAGATCGGGGGTGGCCAATGGTAAATCCGTTAGGAGTGACTAAGCCTATGGTTGGGTGGAAACGAACACCCCTTTTAGTAGTCGCATCACATCTTCTGGTTCTGATAAGTGTTTTCATACTTTGTGCATTGAAATGAAATAATGGGTGAATGCCTGTATATATATATATAAATGGTTTTTGTATTGAATGATCAAGCTATGTGTATGCATTATCTTCTTATGAACTTATGCTTCTGATCGATTGTCTATATGAACTAGCTTAGCATTTGAGGTGTCTTGGGACGTAAACCTGTAGACAGGTTGGGATATAAAGCATTGCGTCAATTTGGCCCCATCGGTCTGAAGAGGATATCTTCTTTAGACTCCTTGTGGTGTGACCAAGATATCATGCCCAAGTCCTTAACAATTTTATGATGAAGAGATTCATGTTTAAATCGCGAGAGTTTAGAAGGACCCATATGATCAACACCTAGGAACCCTACGCTAAGGTCTAAGGGAGATAAACCCTTCTGGATTTGAAGCTCTGAAAGTCTGGGACTTCAGGGTATTGTTGACCCTACTAGTCATAAACTGGCCTAAGGTAACCGAGAGTTTCAGTTACCGACAAAGTTGACCAACAATGGGTGTTTATTCTATTGAGTAGAGGGGTATGTCTCACCAACTAACCGATATTGTACTCTTCATTGAGAAGTAACGTAAAGCATTGATCAAGAATGATTAGATGTTATCTCAGTCATGGGATCTACACCGAGATGACTTTGGTGAAGTTCCACTTTGGGAGAAGGGAGATGCTATAGCATCAAACTCCCCGAAAGATGAAGTTATAGATTAAGGAGAGCCATAGATCTGGGGAGATCATAGGATCCCCATGTAACTGTGTGATCGCTCAGAAGGAGGGACCCATGTACGATACTTTGACGAAGTCCTTCTTCAGGAGAATGGAGTGGAAGCAAATCCAAAACCTGTGAAGGTCAGAGCCATGAAGCGACCTGGATCGTAGATCTAGGGATCCTTCGGTTTCTTTCCTAGCCATCATATCTATGACAAGGTCAACCCAACGTTGACCAATTCAGGAGAAAAAGGGGGAGAATAACCTCAATATCCTCGAACACCAAAGGTACAAAGTAACGGAGGTCGTGGATCTAGGGGTTACGTGGATGCACCGTAACCATAGGATCGAGGGACTGAGAAGGTGATCAGTCGGGTGAAGCGATATGCCAACGTCACCCAGGGTGACGTGGACTCACTTGGATACAATACGTGAATCCCTAGGTATGGGCCACGTGTCCTCTCTATCATGTCAAATGTCCCCTCCAGTAAATAATCGTTTCACCAATATGGAGGAAGGTGTATTCATGACCCACTAGTAATTTTAATTGCATCTAGTACGTCACTCCGTGAGAGTGGACCCCTTCAGAAGTCTAGGACTACGGGAATTCGGGATTTTGGGACACAACATCACACGCAAGGTGAAAGGCTCGAAGGATGGAGCCACAACGAAATATGAATACCCCATCCCTAGGGAAGGTACTCAGAGATCAGATGTGTTACAACATTTGTCTAAGAGATTAAAAGGTGGAAGCGTGAGGAGTAGAACCTTAATTCCTCAAGTACCAAACCCTTAAGAGAAGGTTCATCTAGGGTGTAGACACTTCTAGGCCCTAGAGAGATATCTTATCCTTAGACTCTTGAAATATATTTAATGCAATAAGAACTAGACAAAGCTTCGAAAGTGTAGGACTTTAGATCTCTAGAAGTTTGTCTAGACAAGATCTTCTTAGGCAATACTAGCAAAACAAAGAGCAGGAAAGAAGCACCTTATGTTTCTTACTCCAAGGTTTTTTAAGAAAACAATTTCATAATCTTAAATATGAACAAGTAAACATACCATAAACATTTATCATGAAACAAAAATTGCAGATTTACTTACTTCACCAAGAATAATCAAGCATAAAAAACCTAGATTTGACAAAATTCCAATAGTAAATTATCCACAAAGCATCCAAACAAGTCTCCAAGCAAGTGTTCCTCAAAATTTCAGCCAATTACCCCAAAAATGGTGCCAATTTCAGTCCCCCTCTTGTGAGAGGTGAGTTATGATCAAAAAATGAAACTAGGCAGGCATATTTATATGCAAAATCCTGGCTAATTTACCCAAAAGTTGTGTCTTTTCACGAAACAAACCCTACATGTCAATTTTCTCTTAAAACTCAAAATTAAATCATTTATCACAAAATAAACCCTAAATAGGGTAACATCATCCTTCTTAGGGTGATGTTAGGCCTCCTCCATGAGACGTTGAGGTCATATAGCAAAATGTTGCACCTCCAAAGGCTCTCCTCCATGCCACACGTGCCAAAATTGTAGCCCAACATCTCTCAATGTCAAATCCTAGCCATGGCTGACATCATGGGGCTACTAGGGTAACGTGAAAAGTATCCAAATACAACTTATAGGTGGGGAAAGGTGGCCCCTCATCGTCTAGGCCTGACAGGGTGCCTCCAAAGGCAACATCCTCTTCCTTCACTATGCAAATTGGTATTCACTATATTTGCCCAAGCGTGGGGCCTCTACATCCATCCTTGGGCTTCAAGCCCTCATGAAGGTCCAAAATGATCATCTCCTCATGAATACCTGTCCACAGGGTAAGGTCCTGCAAAGGAAAACATATACGCCCTTCGAGGGCCCATGAGTCACAAGTATCATAGTAAGTAAATCACATTTAATAATCATAGCACTCGAACATGTGCATCAACCCCCCTAAACAAATCAAATGCTCAAGGACGTTATACAACTTGCCAAATTTAGGTTTGGGAAGGGTCTCAGGATGCCCTATTGGGTCAATAACTCCCAAGTCTAGGGTGTTTCCTAGGTGGAGCCTATCCAAGTCATGTGTGTATGTGAGATGGTGCGGAGTGAAATTTTGGGTATGCGGTTCATGACATAAAAGATTTTTTATTATCTTACCTATGGGTGCCTTTGTGGAGGGTGAGTTGCACCTTGTCCTTAATGCAATTGTTTCCAAGCCCATTCATTTTCCATTCTTCTTCCTAGCCTTTTCTTTCATTTTTTCTTTCATGTTTCAGGGAACAAGTTGAAGGTCATTGTCCTAGATTGGTGTCCATATACAACAGGGCCATTCACAAGTACCTCGCGTAAATGAGAAGGTTGGATCATGATGAGAACCCCTTTCCCTGAGTCATGTAACTGAGAGCGACTTCCCTGGCTTGGTGACTAGATGATGGTAATGTCATACCACCAAATACTTGTGAACATGATAGGCCAACTCGTGATGAGATCTCCTATTGTTAGGGTCCTAACCCGCACATAGGCAAAACAATATATTCAGATGTAATAAAGGTCAATATTAATAAGGCCTTGCAATAAAATAGAATAAGTCGAATGTAAGAAGACCTAATAGAAGCTTCCTCTTCTAGAAGGATCTTCCTCTAGATGCTTCTTTTCATAGACATATTTAGTATAAATAGGATTCGAGGGTGTGAGAACCCTATCTTGGATATTATTGTAATAGAGCTCTGCTAGACTAGAGGTTGCCCCCTCGAAGAGGCTCGTCAACATTTCTCTCAGAATCAAAGTGTTATTTATGTTGTTATTCTTATATCATTTAAGTGTTATTGCGATGATTATTCTGGTTATATTGTTGTTTTTCTACCATTTCTAGCATTTAATTTTTGTTCTGCATACTTTTTATATCTGGTATATTACAAATGGTATCAGAGCACTTTCCTTGGCAGAAATTATGGGTAATTTTTTTTCAGCGTAGAGACGTATTCCAACATCTTTAAGCAACAGATATTTGTCATTATGTGCATAAACCTGCGGTTGAGGGATTGATACATGCAGGAAATACAAGTGGTTCTTAAGAGCACATCTTTTGGCCACCCTTGTAACCCCTGTTGGTACCCCTTCGAGTGGTAGCGCATAAAAAAAAACTTGTGTACGAATCAGCCTAAAATTCTTGAAGCCCTCTTTAGATAAAATGATCTATAGCCTGACTGCTATAATGCCACCGAGAACAACACTTGAGAAGATACTCTCTAGTACCTGGGTAGTCGGTTATTACGGCTAAGGGTGCAGTCTATCCTCCTTAGTTAGTGCCTTGAGATATTGGGTCGAGTACTACTATTGGACCCCGCACATATATCAGAGAGCTATAGCACAGGGAAAACCCTTGTCTGTAGAACCCTTGAATACCTAAACCTTGGGGACAGAAACATAAACAAATTAAATAAAACAAGATCTATTGTCATGCAACTGTGTTCAGGTTGCCAAGTAAACACACATTTCTTTCTAGTTAAGCATTTGGGCATTTCCTCTCTGCAGTGTTCTTCAGACTGGAGTATAACTCCGCAGGTGTAAAAAAAAGTCTAGAAATTTTTTCACCATTATTTGAGACCTATTCCATTGGATTCATCTCTTCGCCCTTATCACATTCATCCATATTACTTTTTGGCAATTTTTTTTACCCTGCTCGCCCTTTTCAGTTCCCCCATCCTCATGGACCATACCCATAGCCAAGACTTGTAAGCTCGCTTCAACACCTTGCAATATGGTCTCATCGATACCCAAAAAGAAGTGAAATAACTCATTGCTACATCCATGTCATCAATAATTTCCAAATCATGATTTCCAATGGTGGAGGATGTTATGAAAATGTGTGTCTCCAAATTGGGTACTACCACCTGAAATATCATATGTTTGCTATAGACATGGGTGGGTGTGAAATTGTGTTGGGTGTAGGATGGCTAAGGACTTTGGGTCCCATTCTCATGGATTTTGAGGAATTAACCATGCAATTTGACCAAGAGGGCCACCAATATAAGTTCCAAGGCATCATCATTGGTTCACCTTAGTCATTAGTTCCCATCGCATGGAAAATATGCTCAAAAAGGGTCATTCTGGTGTTATTGCTCAACTCCATGCCATCCAAGCAACAAAAACACCCTCAGTGCAATAAGACATCCAAGCCATCCTTTCTAAACATCAAGTGGTATTTTCCCCTCCTCAAGGACTCCCTCCTTCACATGGTGTTCATGATCATTCCATTCCCCTTGTACCTGGAAGCCTTCCTCCCAATATCCGTCCGTATCGTCAACCATTTTCCCAAAAAAAATGAAATTGAGAAAATGGTCTAGGAACTCCTTAATGTAAGCGTTATCCACCCTAGTACGAGCCCCTACTCTTCTCCTGTGGTCATGGTCCTGAAGAAAGAAGGTTCTTGGTGAATGTGTCCTGACTTTCGTGCCCTCAACAAACTTACCATTAAAGACAAATTTCCCATTATTGTCATAGATGACCTCTTGGATGAACTGAGTGGCACCCAATTCTTTACTAAACTTGATCTTCATTCAGGCTACCACCAGATACGTATGAAAGCAGTAGACATTCCCAAGACTTCCTTTAGAACTCATGAGGGCCACTATGAGTTTTTGGCCATGCCCTTTGGCTTGTGTAATTCCCCCTCCACCTTCCAAAGCCTCATGAATCAGGTCTTCCGTCCTTTTCTCCGTCATTTTGTATTAGTTTTATTTCATGATATCCTCATCTATAGAAAGTCCTGGACTGAACATCTTGCTCATGTGGATCGAGTTCTCCATCTACTCTCTCAGCACCAACTTTTCTTGAAAAAGTCTAAGTGTGATTTCAGTGCCTCAGAAGTACAGTACTTGGGTCATCTGGTTGGCAAGGACAGATTGAGGGTGGATCCTAAAAATATTGAAGCTATGCAATACTGGCCTCACCCAAAGACTCTCAAAATCTTGTGTGGATTTCTGGGCTTAACAGGTTATTATCGCAAGTTTGTTAAGAACTGCGGAAAGATTGCAGAACCTCTCACTACTCTCCTAAAAAAGAACTCTTTCACTTGGACTCCAACTGTTGCTCAAGCTTTTCAAACCTTGAAGATGGCCATGTGCACCACTCCAATCCTGGCCCTTCTCGATTTCACAAAGACCTTTGTATTCGAATGTGATGCTTCAGGGAAAGGAATTGGTGTTGTTCTTATGTAAGAGGGTCGGCCTTTAGCCTTTACCAGCAAGCAATTATCTGAAAGAAATCTGGGCAAATCTATCTATGAAAAGGAAATGTTGTCTATTATGCATGTCGTTGATTTGTGGCACACTTATCTATTAGGGAAACGCTTCCAAATTAAGACAGACCATCAGAGCCTAAAGTATTTTTTGGAACAACACATTTCCTCCCCGAAGCAACAAAAATGGGTAACTAAGGTATTTGGCTATGATTATGAGATCATTTAAAAGAAAGGAAAAGAAAATGTGGTTGCAGATGCACTTTCCCACAAATATGAAGATGAAGGATCCCTTTTCTCTCTTTCCTTCATTGTACCAGATTGGCTCCAAGCGTTTCTCCAAGAATGGCTATAAGATCCCAAAAGTTCGTAGTTGATCCAACAATTACAGTCTAGTGCTCCAGCTTCCCCAGGGTACTCTTGGCTCCATGATGAGCTTCGATATAAAGGCCGTGTATATTTAAGTAAACAATCAAAGCTTAAATCCATGGTACTTTCTAAGCTTCATGCTACACTGACAGCAAGGCACTCATGGTTCACCAAAACCTATGACATGGTCAAACATTCTTTTTTCTGGGATGGTATGAAATAGGACATTCGTAATTTTTTCTCCGAATGTGATGTGTGTCAATGCAACAAGGGAGAAATAGTCAAATCTCTAGGCACACTACAACTTCTCCCGATTCCACCTTCTATTTGGAAGGACATCTCTATGCATTTTATTATAGGCTTACCCAAATCGGGAAATAAATCGGTCACCATGGTGGTTGTTGATCATCTTTCCAAGTATGATCATTTTTGTGCTCTTCAACACCCGTTTACAACATCCACGGTGGCTCAAAGTTTCATGTATCAGGTCTTCAATATCCATGGCATGCCACACTCTATTGTTTCTGATCGTGACCCAACTTTTACAAGCAATTTTTCGCAAGAACTGTTCAAGCTACAAGGCACCCAATTGCATCTCATTACAGCTTATCATCCCTAGACTGATGGTCAAACAAAAGTTGTCAACAAGTGTTTGCAAACATATTTGAGGTGTTTTTCTTTGAAAAAGAAAAATCAATTATCTCAAAGGTTACCCCTAGCTGAATGGTGGTACAACACTTCATACCATACAGCTACACAGATGACTCCTTTTGAAGTGGTATATGGACAGAAGCCACCTTCAGTTCTCTCATACTTACCTGGTGTCTCAAAGGTCCAGGTGGTTGACCAAACACTTACAATTCGAGAGGCTATTCTTTGTACCCTCAAAGATAATTTGGTCATGGCACAGAATCACATGAAGCAACGAGCAGATCAAGGTCGCTCTGAATGTCAATTTGAATAAGGGGATCAAGTGTTTCTTCGCCTGCAACCTTACAAGAAGAATTCCCTCAAGGCCGAGCATTTTCAGATGCTAGCACCTAAATTTTATGGTCCTTATATAGTTCTCAAGCATGTGGGATAGGTGGCCTATCAGTTAGCTTTTCCCATACATTCGAAGCTACATCCTGTTTTTCATGTTTCCTGCTCAAAGAAGGTGATCAGAACTAAGTGCCAAATTCAAACCAACCTTGCTGAGTTAGCTGAAGAAGGATCCATTTGGCTACAACCACAAGCAGTTTTGGACCAACGTGAGCGTCGCCTGCATCAAAGAACCATCAAGGAAGTTTTAATCCAGTGGAAAGATACAAGTCCAGCAGATGCCACTTGGGAACTAGCTACCATTCTGCAACAATTTCCACATCTCAAGCCTTAAGGACAAGGCTATTTTTAAGGGGGAGGACATGTTAGGGTCCTAACCCACACATAGGTAGAGCAATATATTCAGATGTAATAAATGTCAATATTAATAAGGCCTTGCAATAAAATAGAATAAGTCGAATGTAATAAGACCCAATTGAAGCTTCTGCTTCTAGAAGGATCTTGCTCTAGATGCTTCTTTTGATAGACATATTTAGTATAAATAGGAGTCGAGGGTATGAGAACCCTAGCTTGGATATTATTTTAATAGAGCTCTGCTTGACTGGAGATTTCCCCCTCAAAGAGGCTCGTGATCATTTCTCTCAGAATCAAAGTGTTATTTCTTTTGTTATTCTTATATCATTTCAGTGTTATTGTGGTGATTATTCTGGTTATATTGTTGTTATTCTTCCATTTCTATCATTTTATTTCTGTTCTGCATACTTTTTATATCTGGTATATTACACCTATCCACCAACTAACACCTTGAGTATTCATTATCATTCATTTTGTGGGTCCCTTATTCTTACAGAGAAGTGTTTCATTTCTTTCTCGGGGATCCTTGGGCGAAGCATCTCAAAGGTTTTATGATTGTATTTTATCTTTTTCCAACTACTTTTACCCTTATGGGCCTTTAACCCTTCTTCCCATGAGGTAAGGTACAATCCCTTCTTGGGTCAATACACTCGAATATCCCAAAAGGTTGGGGAGATGGAGGGAAAATGGTATGGAAAGTGAAAACTATGGTAGGGAATGGATGATGAATTTTCAAGGAGCTAGCTAGTAGCAACCTATTCCTGAGGGAAACCAACTTAATAGGACACAATGACACCCCCCTCAGGTTTGAATAAGGCAAAGAGCATAAATTTGAAGAAAATGTTCTAAAATTGAGAAAGATCATTTGCAATATGTTCAAATGCTTTAAATATCAGAGTGATATGTAACATGATACCTAGACTCATTACCTCATGGAGCAATATATGTTGCCTTGTGGGAACTAGACCAGTGTGATGGATGTTGTTGGTGGTGATGTGTAGAATGCATCAATGAAAAGAAGGGCCCCTCCAGGGGTATGGTCTTTCCATATAGGTCTCAAAATTCCATGTCTACAACATTTGGGCCTCGAGACATGATCTCCTTAGTTACCCCTGGGTTTGGGGGTAACAATCTTCTATAATATATAACTTTTATTTATGAAAAATTGATATATAACTAAAAATTCACTTCTTTTTAACATTGGTATATTAATTTTCCTCTAAAGTATAATGTATATGTTTGATAAGACATCACTTTAGTATATAAATGTGATTTATTGAAACTATGTATAGTTATACATATCAACCGGTTCTTTCCCATATTTTTTAAATTTAATTTGGTATTTTTTTGATGCCAAAAATAAAGGACCTATTTATTTCATAATTATGATATATGCACAAAAAAATCAACAAAATCTAGAAAACAACATCTTTTTTTCTTAGAAAATGTATATCTTTAGAGTATGCATACAAATATCTAAAAGTGCCACCAATGAATATGTGTTCATATTTAAAAACATGGTTGAAAATGAAGATAAGAATAGGGAGCTAGGAAAATGGGTGTTTTTTCTATGGAACTCGAACCAGAAGGTTTCCCAATCTGAAGCTAAAACCAAAGTAGCCAACTCATCCAATAGATATAGGAAAAGAGGCAATCCAACCACTAAATGCTCGAGGCCCTTATTAAACTTATCTCACCATTGTTAAAATGCAAAGATCCATTAGTGTTGCTAAAAACATAATAATGTCCCTATGTAAACCAATCGTAGTTGAAAATTTCCCAAGATATCAATGTTTTATTATTTTTAGGTGTTTTCTATGGTGATTAAGACCAAGAAGCATCATGTAGGGGAAAAACATCATTTCTTTTGTCCCATGGCCTTGGTGCACAACTAATATAATTGTGGTGCCCATAACACCATTGGATGAAATTGATAACCAATATAGGTATAATGTGGTAGCTTGAGGAATTTTCTATGGAACTTAACCCTAAGAAGAAAGGTATAGGGATTGAGGATATTTTTTCCCTTCCCAAAATATGGTTATGGACCCAAGGCCCATCCATGATGACTAAGACCTCATAATGCCACTAATATTCAATGCAAATGTCAAACACTCCTTCGAGAGGGATCATGTCATTGTTTCCAAGCGTTGTTCATGGTTCTTGAGCTTGAGAAGTATTAATTAGGGAGTAAGGTTGTTACTTCCACTCTTAACCATATTTATTCCTCAACAAATTTGTAGTGCACATAAATTACTCATTGTGTGAATGTATCCCACTTAGAGGCCAAACACCCCCTACAAAGTTCCTATATGTTGGTTTGAATACTTGCTCAAGCTATTGATCTCAAGAAGCTTTAGCAACATCCTAAGAAACTTTGTTTTAGTCTTTGATGATGGTGAAGGCCCCACCAACTATCCATGTTCTTGTGTGGTGGTTTTATGATTTTGTTATGGTTCTCTAGTTTGAGAAGCAAGTTTTAGGTACAGAGGTTGGTATTTCCCTCTCCCAACTATGGTCAAAACCAAAGATGCATCCATGATTCCCAATACCTCATAATGACATTCTTATTCAACTTGGATAATAGGGAATCTCTAGAGAGGGATATTTCATGTTTTTTGGGTGTTGTAAATGGTACTCAAACTCTAAAAGTTTTAATAAGGCATAAGGCCATTATGTTCCCCTAACCATGTTCATGCGTCTACACACATTTGTAGTGCACAAAACCTACTCATGGTGTTTGTATCTTACTTAGATGCCAAAGACCCCTTACCAAGTTCCTATGTGTTAGTTCAAGGCTCTTGATATCAAAAAGCTTCAATAAGATCATAAGGCACTAGTTTTTAGTCTTTGATGATGATCAAGAGCCCAACAAACCATCCGTGCTCTTGTTTGGTGGTATAAGGATATGTTCATGGTGTTTGATATTGAGACAATATGTTTAGAGCTTGAGGTTGTTATTTCCCTCGCCTAACTAGTGTCAAGTGCAAGAGGATATTATTTTTCTACCATGACTATGGTTAAGGGCTCAAGATCCTTCCATGGTGCATGAAGCATATTAACATAATCTATATCCAACTCTTAGGGAAAATAACCCTTGTGAGAGCTCATATCACTATGTCTAGGTTGTTTTCATGGCTCTTGAACTCGAGAATGTTCAATTAGGTCTTAAGGCCCTTGTTTACTCCCTTTACCATGTGGCAATGTATAAACCCATTTCTAGTGCACAAAATCTACTGATGACACTTATATCCCACTCAAAGGCCTACAAGGAACCCCTACAAATTACTCATGTCTGAGTACAAGGACTTGTTTAAGGCTCTTGAGGTTGAGAATATTCAAAAATATCTCAAGGTGATTTTTCCACTTCCTTGATCATGCTTAAGAACCTATGGACCATACTCAGTGCACAAAATCTCCTATTGGAACCCATATCCAAATTTGATGCCAAAGATCCCCTAGATAAGGTTTATGTTATGATTTGAAAATGTTGTTCAAGACGATTGAGCATGAAAAGTGCCATTTATGGCCTAAGTCCCATGTGTTTTATTCCTTAACTATATAACTAGATATATAAGAGGCTCATTTAGGGCTTGAG
>SNQJ01S0142838.1:0-28696 GCA_010110895.2 Picea sitchensis
AGGAGCAGGTGACTTAGATCATCATATATCCTTTGCAAGTAGGAAGTTATCAGAATCAGAGTAGAACTACAATACCACAGAAAGAGAAGGTCTATTCATGGTGTATGCACTATAGAAATTCAGACATTACTTATTGGGAAATCACTTTAAAATGTTCATATATAATTCTGACCTCAAATATCTAGTCAACAAGCGATTGTTTAGGGGGAGGATCTGTAGATGGATATTATTGTTCTAAGAATTTGATTTTGAAGTAATAGTCAAACCAGGGAAGTTTAATGCAAGACTAGATCACTTGTCAAGGATAAGCAATGGAGAAGAACCTACTAACTTAGAAGACAATGTTCTTGATGCACAATGATTCTCAGTACAGATAGTTGATGAGTACTTTGTTGATATCATTGAATTCTTGAGCACGGGATTTGCACCAAAGGAGTTTAGTACTGCATAGAAGAAAAATATGGTAGTTGGAGCTGTAAACTATCAACTAATTGTAGGTCATTTATACAAGTTGGGAGCAGACAACATTTTGAGAAGGTGTGTGTTGGAAAATGGATGACCCATGGTTCTAGAAGAATCCCATGAAGGTATAGTTGGAGGAAACTATGCAGGAAATGATATCGTGTAGAAGGTATTTTGCGCAATTTTATGGTGGACAATAGTGCATAAAGATGCAAAATAATATTTCCAGAATTGTGATGTCTGTCAGAGAGTTGGAAAACCCAATAGGAGGAATGAGATGCCCCTAAGACCCCAAGTAACTCTTCATGTGTTTGACAAGTAGGAAATAGACTTTGTTGGATGTATTAATCCACCAATAATAAGGTCAGGAGATAGATACATCACTAGTTCAACAAAATACTTAACCAGATGGGCGGAATCAACACTAGTCAAGGATTTCAATGCATATACAATAGTGCACTTCTTATTTGAATAGGTGATTAAAAGATTCAGATGTCCCATGATTTTGATGAGTGATCAAGGCACCCATTTTATCAATAGTACCATCTAGGATATGACTGAGGAATTTGAATTCTATTACCAGAAGAGTACACCATATCATCCTTAGGAAAATGGAACAGTATAATCTTTCAACACGATTTTGGAGAATTCCCTAACCAAGATTTGTAATGTGAACAAAGATTATTGGGATTTGAAAATACCAGCAGTATTATGGGCATACATGACCACATGAAAGAAGTTGACAGGATAGACACCATTCATATTTGTGTATGGACAAGAAGCAGTAGTGCCATTAGATGTTTTGGTACCCAATCTAAGCGCAGTAGAAATTACAAATATTACATAATGAGGTGCAGTACAAGAGAGCTTAAGGAAACTAATGGAACTCAAAGAAGAAAGGATTCTGGAAGGATTTCACCAAGAGGTGTAGAAAGCAAGGGACAAATCTTGGCATGACAGACACATAAAGAAGAATAGATTTAAGGAGGGAAACCTAGTTCTCCTCTATGACAACAAATTTTTGTAACATCCTGGTAAGTTCATAATGCATTGGCTAGGGCCATATGAAGTGAAGTATGTGACAGATGGATGATCTTTGCAACTAAAGTACTTGACATGAACAGAACTGCAAGGAATGTTGAATGGTAGTCGAATGAAATTGTACAGGGACAGTCGACCTACTACTTATTAGTAGTTGCAATGCAATAAGGAAGCCCTGTGTATAATGTACTATAGTAGAAATTAGGAAAGAAAAATTAAAAAATACATAAAAAGAAGAAAAATAAGAAAAATACAAAAAGAGGAGGAAGTTGGTTGACTTGCAAAAAATTGGAAAAAGTCGCGTGCAACACAGGAAAATTGGACATCACGTGCAAGGAACAATGGACACTACGCAAATGACCAAAAAAGTGAAAAATGTGATAGAAAATTAATGACCATGTCTATAAAAAGGGAAAATAACGGACCAGTTTGAAACTTAGCGATTTTTTAGCAAAGAGAGAGCTCAAGAGCGCAACCTAGGTGAAATTGTGCGAAGAAGAAAGAAATTGACCACTCTATATCCAGCATGACCCCTCCAAAGGTTGGCGCCCCAAGACGATATACTAGGGTTACTCGACAGGTCAGACAAAAGAAATAATGCATGGCATATCCCGAGAATGTGGTTGAATTGGAAGACGTCACAACCTCAGCGACAGAGTCTCTTAGCTTGACAAGGTTAGAGGAGGAAATATCGACGACTACACAAGGAGAAATGGGTCAAATCTCCAGAAACCCAAATGGAAGCGTAAACCTTAACCCAGAAACACCTGCCAAACCTGAGGAAATAAAGGGCCAACAATAGGGTCATGACACCGAGGAGGTGTCGGTTAAGGATATCATGAATCAACCAGAAACCAAGGGAGAAGAAGAATACATGACCGAAACAATAACAGAAGGCCACCCATTCATCGGCTAGAGAAGAAAGGCATGGGATGCAATAGAGATCACACTCCCATACATCTCGGATTTCGTGGTCACAGTAGAGGATATGCTCGAGGAAGTGCCCAAGTTGAGATACTCTGACCATGATGTTCACGATGAGGAAAATTTTCTTGACCTTGAATAGGATACTTATTTGGTGGAAACATAGGAGATATGACCCCTAGGGAGACCCAACATGGAGCTCACATAGTGGATAAAATGGCTCTACAATTCCGACATCGTGAACCTCGTGGACATAGCACACTTTGGGAATGGTAAGAATGTGGGATTGTGCATCAAACAAATCTTGGATGGGGTACACAGAGGTATCTTGTGGATGGATAGGCCAGTCCCCATCTACATGGCTATGATTTCCAAAATTATAGGGTTTCCCATTGTTGGTGCACAACCTGAAGAATACTTAGAGAATAAATCATGAGAGAAATAAATTGTGGAGATCGTCAAAGCATAGTTTGAAAAAAATAGAGGGAATAGGGGTATCATCTTCAAATACATCAATGAAACCATGAAATGTTTCGCCAGCAAGGTAATGGATTGAAAATTGTTGAGGAAATGCAAGAAAGAAGAGGCCCCAGCAGGAGTCGTAGCAGTTGTTGCATAGTGCGCAAAAGGGGTAATGTTTTGTTGGGCGTCGTACCTCTTAAACCATTTTTTGATAAACTACATGGATGTACAGGAAAATGGAACTGAGTTCCATTATTCCTGGCTCCTCATCCTCATCTCTTTGGTAGCTTGGTAGGAACCAAAGTTATCTGCTTTTCTTGAAAGGAAGGGGAAGTGCTACGCAGCAAGATACGAAACCCTCTAGAAAGCCAAGGATACTAAGAATCAACAAGCCAATAATGTAGTGTTTTCCATGGTTCTGGAAGACATACAACAAAGAACGAAAAATGTATGGAGGATTCCCATTGAGGTGGTTCAGGAGAATGAAGGGATTGTCAAGTTTAAGGAATCCAAACATCACATGTGGATCCAGACCACAAGGGACCCGAAGAAAAAATGGTTGGAGATGCAGGACTATGTATCAAGGGAAGAGGTTGAATGGATCTTCAAAGACTGGCCTGCACAGTGGAATATGCCAACAACAAAGAAATAAGTCAAACCCAAGGAACAAACAGGGGTAGGCACATAGACAAAGACAAGTATCCCAGTTGACAACACTAGAAAGGTTGTAGAGCATGCTCAAGTGTTAAGAAGCAGCACAACGCCGAAAAATCCCAAGAGGAAAGAAACAGTGTCAAGGGAAGAAGTCAAGGGCGATGCCAAGAATGGAGAAACATCTCAGCCCAAAGATTAGGAGGCATAGAAGAAGAAGAGTGGGGAACATCCCTCATAGGAAAATATAATTGGAGCATAGGAGGAGTTGGAGAGCAGGAGGATTTAATGCACAAGAAGATGAAATGCCATAAGAATCCTCCAGTCATCACCATCACAGAGGACGATGCCGAGCTAGTGGCAGATAAATTCTAAGACAGGGGGGGATACATCATACGTGCAGTCATGGCATAGAGGAATGAGATCATTGAAAAGTTGGTAGAAGTCCATGATATTCTACAAAGACTTTAGATTCCTATATTGCAACAAGTTACAACACAGTAGCTAGAGAAGACACAACACACATGTCGAATGCAAAAAAATGTTGGTAAAGCACATTACAGAGAAGAGTCTGACAAAGTAGGGAAACCAAGTTAAATAGAAATTCATTTAGTTGGAAGATGCGTTCTAGGATTTGTATCTAGCCATCCAGAGTGTAAACTAAGGCGTAGTGGCTTGGGACAAGCCACATATCGGTGTTGGGGGCCTCTTGGCACATGTCTATTTTGGGAGAAGAAATTTTACTTTGGGCACATGCCCATTTTGGGGAGAATAAGTCTATATTTGGGCGCATGCCTATTTTGGTAAAGAGAAGGATATTTTTGGAGCATGCACCATAGGTGGCGAAAAAGAAGCATGCAAAAAAAGAAGGAAAAGCATCATGCAGAAAAAGGAGGAAAAATAGTGTGGCGCGCATGTAGACAAACCTAGCCACATTAAGGTTAGGGTTTTGGACATGAATGTAATGGATATAAGCTAGTAGAAGAGTATAAATCAGGCTTAGGAGTTATAGTAGAGGTTTCTCAGTTGTTGTTTGTTCATTGGTCATTGGTCGATTGGTTTGAATGGAATATTTTTTTAGGGTTAGGTCACAGGATGTGGAACCTGGTGTGGTCTACTCCACCTCACAGAGGCTACTTACCATGGTAAACCTATTGTGTTTGTTTCATGAATGGTTATTTTACTGTTATGTTAATTATCAGTTAAAGAATGAATGGTTAAGTTGATTATGGCAACATGCATGCGTAGTTTAAGGAATGAATGAACACTAGATTTAGATGAATGAATAATAATGTTGATGCATGAGGAAAAGGATTAGGTTTCCTTTAGAACAATCAACCAATGATCAATGAACAACCAACAACTGAACAACCTCTACTAGACCTCCTAGGCCTTATATAATATTATACCGGCTTATAGCCATTACATTCATGTCCAAAACCCTAACCCTAACCTGGCTAGGTTTTTTTTCAAGTAGGCCACACTGCTTTTCCTCCTTTTTATGCATGTTTCTTTTCCTTCTTTTTCTACATGCTTCTTTTCTGCCACCTATGGTGTGCACTCCAAAAATAGGCTTCTCTCCCCCAAAATAGGCCTATGCCAAAAAATAGACTTATTTCTCCCAAAATAGGCATTCACCCAAGAGAGACTTTTCTCTCCCAAAATAGGCATGCACCAACAAGCCCCCAACACTAACATGTGTCTTTTCCCAAGCCACTTAGACAGTGTGTGCTCTCTGCACAACCTTCTCCAAGTCATGGAACTTCCCTTCTAGTTCCTCTCATTTGTCTTTTGCTTGCACATATTTCTCTATGAGCTCCTCTACCATCTGCATTGTAATATGTTCCTTCAAAGACTTTGCGCTCTCTGCATGGACCTATTTGTGTTGCTTGCTTCTAGATTGGTTTCAATCGGGCCTGCCTTCCCTGCTTATTTTTATGACTAGTTTTGAGTTCCATTTGCAGGTTCTTCATCTATTGTATCCCTTTCAATCTTTCATTGATGCTCATGGCCTTTTGTCGTAGCTTCAAATCTTGCATTGTAGTGGTGACCTTCTCTTCATGTTGATACAATTGTTGGATCTTCTCGTCTTCCTCAATTCTAGTCCAGATCTGCGTAGTCTTCTCAAAGAGTTCTATGACTTCCTTGGTTTCTCTTTCGATCATATATATTTGCAGGGATTCCTTTTGTTCTCTTTCAGTTGTGAATTCAGGAGGCGTCGTAGGGGTAAGTTTTTCCTTCAACTCCTCTATCTCTTTCTTGTACCCCTCGATCATCTGCGCAATGATTTGTATATTTTCTTATGCACTTATTTATGTATCATGTGTGTTGTCAGTAATTGTCTTCAAGACTTGCTGCAAATTATTTTCGAGGTTATCGACACACTGCTTCTCCTCATGTGTCTCCAGCTTGAACTACTCTAGTACCAGTTGTAGTGCTTCGTTACCATATTTGGTGACTGCTAGGTCTATCGCATATTCCCTAGCCTGTGATGGTATCTCTTGCATGACACTAACTTGTAATCCGTACAGTTATTTCATTGGTATATTTTCTAACACCAACTCTACTTGTGCCACCTCCTTAAGTGGTGTATGTGCTAGTTGTTCCTCTAGCTGCAACATCGTTGTTATTACGTGGAAAGTTATAATTCCCTGCACTATGATTTGTATTGTGTCTTCAATGCCTCACACAGTTATGTCCCCTTCCTTTGTCGATCATTGAATTGGTACATGTTCTTGATCCCATGTGTGGGTTGCTTATATCCATTCTAGGACATATTTAACTACCATCAATTCTTGCATGATTATTTCATGCTGGTTCTCGACTTCCTCGTATTCTTTAGTTTCTTGGTCCTGAACCCTTTATGCCACCAACTCTACATAATTTTTGGTAAGTGTGTATTCTGGGATGTCCTTATGGGCCTTGGCCTTCTTGTGCAACCCCTTGTTTGTATTACCATATATTTTTATGTCCTTGCATCTATTTGAACTATCGTTGTTGGGGTTCCTTGTCCGTCTATGTCCCCCCCTTCTTTTTCTTCCTGTGTGGGGACATTGTCCTTCTTCCCTGCCTGTGCATTGGTATTTCATGCGTTGTCATTTTTCTGTGCCTCTGGTTTTGGATCTAGCTTCTTCATCTAGGATGGCTTCTTTTTTGTTGTGGTTCCTCCTACAGATGTTTACGATAGGCTTGCTTCAATTCCCTTTCCCTTAGGTATTTCCTTACTTATAACTGGTACTTTCTAGTCATTCACCCAGAATTTTATAGCCCAATCTATTTCTTCTACGCTAACACAGTATCGAAGTTGCGCCCATTCCTTATCTAGATCCCCACGTGCCTAGATCCACATATTGTGTCGCATAGTCTTGAATTTGGATATCCCCTGGTACTGCGCAACCACCTCGAGAGTTATTCACCAACTATTAGCTATATTTTCCTTCATGTCGCTTAGATACCTAGAAAAGGTGCTAGCATTTCCACTTCGTTGTTTCAGATTTGAAGTGCTCCCCAAGGATTTGTATCGTGTTGTGTGACATCATCCCACTCTGTCACAGAAGTGAGAATATGTAGGCTCCTTCCATCCGATCAGTGCTATCAGTACTATCATCCACAAATAGTGGAACTTGGTCCCCAAGTCCTGGGAATCCTTGCAATCTTCTAGGAATAGATTCAAAAAATAAGAATCCCAACTTAGCATGGTTTCATTTGCGCACTATGCTACTGCTTCTACAAATCTTGTGGGGACCTCCTCCTTGTGACATTTCTAAAGGAGTTTCAACGCCATCAACTTTTTTTCCAGCCTAGTGGTTGTGTCACAGATACATTTGATGATTATGTCGTGCAACCCTCGCTCTGTCCCATAAGTATTTTTCATTTCCTCTGCAAGCACCTTCTCCTTTGTTTTATCTTCCATGTACTACACAGGCTTCCCACCATTTAATGGTAGTCCTATGATGAATGAAATCAACTTGACATCGATGGACACTGGCCTATCCATCCACAAGAATCCTCCACAGGAATTGCACAAGATTGAGTGGAAGGGATCTATTGAAGAAAAGAATAGAGAATGAAAACATAGAAGGGCATTTTCAGGCCATGGAGTCCAATGAACGCAAAGATTGAAAGATAGTTAAGGAAAAATGAACTCGATTTTTCGCAGAAGGAAAACAAAAATCCTAAATTTACACCACGCAAATATCTCAACAACTATGTGTTTACCGACTTGCATGAAGTATTTTTCTACAAATTCCCACATCTGTTGCATGTGTTCTTATTGAGGTTGAAGGACAACCATCCTACGAATAAAATAAGATAGCTAGAGTGGAATCATGTGGAGATCTCATAGTCATAGCAAGTCAATGATAAATTTACGCGTGAAGTAGATTTTTGGTTAGAGAGTATTATTGCAGGGTTTATCATTAAATTTGTAGTTGATACTGAGAAGTCATACACTGTTGCAAAGAAGGATTTTTTGAAGGGACCCAGAGGTAGGTACATCAGATCACTATATACTTCAATCAATATTTTATTGTATGACAAAGGTGTGATGACCATGTAATCAAACATCTAAACCTCCTTGCACGCTTGGGGGAAGGGGGGAATCACTGACATGAGTCTGATATATGGACAGGGAACTAAATAAGGGGAATTACAAGGAGGCCATGGACCCAATCATTATGGATGAGGACCAGAAAAGGAAAATAATGCAAAACGATAGAGCGACGCGCGGCGGTAGACCTTACCAATATAAGATGAATAACAAAAAGAGGTCCATAGTTGACAGAGAGGGCTTGGAGAGAGATGAATAAGAGTTAAAGGATCTCTAGGCTATGGAGTATATTGAGGAAATCCTACGTGCAACATACGAAAGGAAAACAAGAGGTCCAGGGTCAAGAACAAAAGGAAAAACTCTAGTCCATATCACAATTAGTGTGGAACCTACAACCCCATGTGCAACTAATACACCTGAAGGAACACCAGCTTTTAGACAACCAATTTTTAGTAGAAGAGGGGAAGCAGGCCAGGGATCCAATAGGGGACAACCAACTAGAGGTACAAGTTTAGGAAGTAGCAATCAACTATCTACACCGCGCAGAGGCAGTAGTTCAACACAATTCAAAATGGCAGGAGTAGATTCCACTATCATATTACTAGAGTTTCAAGGAGAGGCATCGAAGGACCCTGAAAATCATTTATTCATATATTAAAATATATGGGAAGAAAAGCAGGTCACAGATGAGGATAGAAAAGTTGTGCAATTAGCTATAACACTAAGAGACCACACGCTATAATGTTACATGAGCCTTGATATAAACAGTCCAGAAGGAGCACCAAAGACTGTCGTAGAGGAGAAAAAATTGTTAGTAAATGAATTCGAGAAGCCAAGGTCACAAGACCAGTACATGAACAAAATGATTGAAATCGGGCAGAAACTAGGTGATTTTGTCTGGGATATTGATCAAAGGTTGAAACATCTGAAAGGTAAGCTGAAATACTCTATCACTAACATGCAACATAGGAAGTTATTTGTGAACTCACTATTACCACACTTAAGTTCCAAACTCAGGCAGAGGCCTTGCAAGTAGCCCTACATCTAGAAGAAAACCAATATCAATAGAAAGATCCAATGATAGAACAGATGAAAGAGGATCTAAATAATTTGACATTTCATTTCAACCAGAATAAGGGGAAAGAGAAGAGAGAATATCTTTGGTGTATGTTATGTAGGACAGAAGGACACCATAAGAATGAATGTCCAACCTTTGAGTAGTACCTGGTAGCAGGGGTGTCAAACCCCTTGCCAACAGGAGGACCATGGTGTGAAATTTGTAAGACACACGGGCATGATCCATATCATTTTCCAATGATGCAGAAGTATAAGACAGTGCCAAAAAGTTCTTACTGCAATTTTTGCAAATTAGTAGGCCATGATGACAAGGATTGTAGAACACTAGAATTGATGAGAGAAAGAAATTTAGACACCTACATGGTGAAAGAAGAGATGATGACAGGTCAATATGCACCATAATTCAATAATGTGCAACCAAAATTCAATCTCGCGCAGCCGCAATAAAAAAATGTGATGCCACAGTATAAACCTGCGTAGTATAACCAAATACCCTAATACAATGCACCGCGAGGAGATAGATGTTGATTTAGAGGAGGAGTTCGGGGTCGAGGAGGATTTGGATGGGGCAGAGGGATAGTAGTCTGCCACAACTGTCAACAACAAATACATTGTGCAAGAGACCATCCAATTCCACCTACAACATGTATGTATTATCGCACAACAGAGCACGGTACAGAAGATTACCCAAGACTATTGGGAAAAATACAGGAAAAAAGGAACAAGAATAATCAGAATGTCTAGTGGATTTCCACAGAATCTAGGGATGATGGGAAGAACATCAACATAGTTACTCTAGGAGGAGCAAATATGAGAATTGATGGAACAAAACAAGATCCAACTTAATGCCAGTGGGTCAAGAAGAATACTGAGCCACGCAAGAATTTTGATGCACGGAAAGAAAATGATATATTTAAGGAGGCCAAACATGATATTATAAAAGAGAACATTGCATTTACATCAATTGTGCAACAAGATGAGGATCCACCAATGTACGAGATTCCATCTTCAATGAATCACAGCAGCAAAGGACAACCTTCAGAGCAAGTAAGTAACATAAATAATTTTATGTAATTCTATGTTAAGTTATTGAATGATCCATCATCCGTTAAGGTATTATAGAATTTTCTAGAAATATGCAACTCAGAAGTAGAAGGGAAGTTAGAACAAAAGACAATTAATCATATCCATACAAGAAGAAGAACAAGTAGGGAATTAAGGTTAAATTCCAACATTGGGGATTTCAGTATGGGAGATACCATACTTGATTTAGGCTCTGAAGTGAATGTCTTACCTAAGAAGACATGGCAGTGTATGGGGGAACCCACATTAGGGTATTCACCTATCCAGTTATAGTGAAATTAGAGTATTGCCAATTTATAGTGAATGAAATTATGAGTATTGCCTGGAAAACTGGCAGCAGAGACTACATGAAGTCTCCACAAGAAGGTGTGCAACAATAGAGTGTGCATTAAGGTGGATCGGTATAGAGGTAAGCGAACCTCCCACTTTTCATGGTTTAAATGACTTAGAATAATTCTTGAAAAAATATGAGGAAGAATTTTTGGAAAATCAGAGGTTGTTAACCCTAGATATTGCACTCAAGAAAACACTTGCAAGATGGTGGGGCGCACATAAGGAAACAATTCAGGACTAGTATCAGTGTAAAATGTTAATGTGCATTAGATTTGGTGCAGAATAAGGGAACAATACATTGTAAAAATATGATGGATGAGGGAGACCAGTTGAGAATATAGAGAAATGAAGGACACAATGGAGGTTGACACCACCAGAAGAATGGCCCCGTTACTTTATTCATACATTGGAAGGGATACCAAGGAACTTGTACATATATCATGAATTGCGCGGAGGAACTACAGAATGGACAATATTACAACAAAATTTGTGATAATGTTCTCATTTGAGCTTGAGAACCCCAATATTGATTCATCCCTAAAGATGATACAGGGAATGATTTTTTTTGAGGAACTTGAGGTAGAAATTATAACAGAATACCAACAACAAAACAGACGGACAGTTAAAGAATTACTCTCTTGTTATCATGTCGCAGAGGAAGCACCAGATGAAGATGATCTGTGCAACATTCAGATAATAGAGATTGAAGGTGAGAGAGAGGTGGAAGGTCCATCTATGGAGTCAGAGGAATTTTTTGCACCGCAAAATATCAATAAATTCAACATTGGGACAAAAGAAAAACCTAAAATGGAAAGCATTGGAGACTACTAGGATGAGCAAACACTAGAAAGGATAACAAGATTACTGCGTGAATACCGTGACTTGTTTCCAACAACCTTTACAAAGATGAAAGGAATTGTAGGAGATCTAGGTGAGATGATGATACCGATAAAACCAAATGCTATATTTTTTATACATTGACCTTACAGGTTGAATCCAGTGTATAAGAAAAAGGTGAAAGAAGAACTTGACCGAATACTAGAAGCTAGTATCATAGAGCCTGTTGGAGAATCTGAATGGATAAGTCTGGTAGTCTAGGAAAATAAATAAGAGGGAATAATAATTTGTGTAGAATTGAGGAAATTGAATGATGTTTTCTTACATGATCCTTTCCCTACCCCTTTTACAGATGAGGTCTTAGAGAATGTGGGAGTCCAGGAAGCATATTAATTCACAGATGGATTCTCAAGTTATCATCAGATCAAAATAGCTCCAGAGGATAGGCATAATAATACATTTTCTACAGAATGGGGATCCTATCAGTATACAGTTATGCCCTTTGGACTGAAGAATGCACCAACTATCTTTTCAAGGGTGGTTATAGTTGCTTTTAAATATTTCATACATAAATTTTTAGAAGTATATATGGATGACTGGACTATTTTTAGTCTTTTGAAAAATCATGTAGCAGTATTAAGACTCATGTTGGATAGGTGTAGGCAATGTCATATTTCATTAAACATCAAGAAATGTATTTTCAGTACACCTTTTAAATTATTGTTAGGACATGTGGTATGTAGCCAAGGGTTACTAGTTGACCCTGTGAAGATTGTTGTAATTGTCAACTTACCCCCACCAAATTAGTTGAGCCAGTTAAGAGATGCACTGGGACATACAGGGTACTACATGAATTTTATCAAGGGGTATCCACAGATTACCATGACGATGGAAAATATGTTGAATAAGGATACCAAATTTCAGTGGAACGAGGATTGTCAGCAGGGATTGGATAGTTTGAAGGAGAAGATGGTGACAACACCTATTTTAGTGTTTCCAAATTGGGAAAATACATTTCATGTGCATGTAGATGCATCAACAATAATACTTGGAGCAATTTTGGTGCAGCCAAGAGAAGGTGACTTAGATTGTCCTATAGACTTTGCAAGTAGGAAGTTATCAAAATCAAAGAAGAATTACAACAGCATAGAAAGAGAAGGTTTAGGCATTGTGTATGCACTGTAGAAATCCAGGCTTTACTTATTAGGAAAGCACTTTAAAATGTTCACAGATAATTATGCCCTCAAATATCTAGTCAACAAGCCAGTGTTGGGGGAGAGGATCTGTAGATGGATATTATTGTCCCAGGAATTTGATTTTTAAGTAATAGTCAAACTAGGGAAGTTGAATGCAAGACCATATCACTTGTCAAGGATAAGCAATGTTGAAGAACCTACTAAATTAGAATACAACTTCCCTAATGAAACGTTATTCTTAGTACAGATAGATTATGATTACTTTGTTAATATCATTGAATTCTTGAGCACAAGAATTGAGCTAAAGTAGTTTAGTACCATGCAGAAGAAATTATGATAGTCAGAGCTCCAGAATATCAACTAATTGTAGGTCATTTATACAATCTGGGAGTAGACAACTTTTTGAGAAGGTTTGTGCTAGAACATGAATGACCCATGGTTCTAGCAGAAGCTCATGAAGGTATAGTTGAAGGACACTATGTAGGCAAGGATACCGCATAGAAGGTATTGTGCGTAGGTTTATCGTGGCCAACAACTCATAAAGATGCAAAATAATATTGTCAGAATTTTGATGTATGTTAGAAAGTTGGCAAACCCAACAGGAGGGATGAGATGCCCCTAAGAACCCAAGTAACTCTTCAGGTGTTTGAAAAGTGGGAAATATACTTTGTCAGACCTATTAATCCACCAGCAAGAAGGGCAGGAGCTAGATACATCATTACTGTGACAAAATACTTAACCAAATGGGCAGAAGCAACACCAATCAAGGATTGCATCACAAAGACAACAACACACTTATTATTTGAGCAAGTGATTAAAATATTCGGATGTCCCGATATTTTGATGAGCGACCAAATAGCTCATTCCATTAATAGTACCATCCAAGCTATGACTAAGTAATTTGAAGTCTATCACCAGAAGAGTACACCATATCATCTTCAGGCAAATGGGATAGTAGAAGCTTCCAACAAGATTTTGGAGAATGCCTTGACAAAGATTTGTAATGAACAGAGATGATTGGGATTTAAAAATACTAGAAGTATTATGGGCATACAAGACTACATGCAAGAATTTGACAGGATATACACCATTCAGATTGGTGTATGGACAAGAAGCAGTGGTTCCATTGGAATTTTTGGTACCCAATCTATGCGTGGCAGCAATTACAAATATGACAGAAAGAGGCGTAGTACAAGAGAGGTTAAGTCAACTAATGGAACTGGAAGAAGATAAATTATGGAAGGATTCCACCAAGAGGTGTAGAAAGCAAGGGACAAAGCCTGACATGGCATACACATAAAGAAGAAGAGATTTAAGGAGGGAGACCAAGTTCTCCTCTATGACAACAATTTTTTTCAACATCCTGATAAGTTCAGAAAACATTGACTAGGGTCATATGAAGCGAAGTATGTCACAGATGGAGTATATGTGCAGCTAAAGGACTTGACATGAACAAAACTGCAAGGAATGGTGAATGGTAGTCGACTAAAATTGTACAGGGACAATCGACCTACTACCTCTCAGTAGTTGCAACGCAGTAAGGACGCCATGTGTATAGTGTACTATAGCATAAATTAGGAAAGAAAAATTACAAAAATACATAAAAAGAAGAAAAATAAGAAAAATACAAAAAGAGGAGGAAGTTGGTTGAGTGGCAGAAAATTGGAAAAAGTCGCACGTAGTAGATAGCGAAAGTAGCACAGGAAAATTGGACACCACGCACAAGGAACACTGGAAATTGCGCAAATGATCAAAAAAAAGGGAAAACTATGGCAGACCATTAATCACTGGGTCTATAAAGAGGGAAAGGCACAGACCAGTTTGACACTTAGCGATTTTTTAGCAAAGAGAGAGCTAAAGAGTGCAACCTAGGTGAAATTGTTTGAAGCAGAAAGCAATTGACCACTTTGTATATAGCATGACCCCTCCAAATCTTGGTGCCCTAGGATGATATACTAGGGTTACTCAATAATCTAGACGAAGGAAATAACTCATGAAAGAGCCCAAGAACGGGGTCAAATTGGAAGACGTCACAACCTCGGCGATAGAGTCACTCAGCCTGACAATGGTAGAGGAGGAAATATTGACTGTTGCACAAGGAGATATGGGTCAAAGCTCCACAAACCCAAATGGTAGCGCAAACCCTAACCCAGAAACACCTACCAAACATAAGGAAATAAAGGGTCAACAAGAGGGTCATGATGTCAAGGAGGTGTTGGTCGAGAATATCACGAATTAGCTGGAAATCAAGGGAGAAGAAGAAGACATGATCGAAACAACGACAGAAGGCCACCGAACCGTCGACTAGAAAAGAAAGGCACATGACACAACAAATATCACACTCCCATACATCTTGGACGTTGTGGTCACAGTGGAGGATATGCTTGGGAAGGTGCCCAAGCTGAGATACTCTAACCATGATGTTCATGACATGAAAAAGTTTCCATACCTTTCAGAGGAGATTTATTTGGAGGACACAGGGGATATAGGACCCCTAGGGAGACCCATCATGGATCCCGCATAGTGGATCACTGTTAAGCCCTAATATTGGCTCATTACCCCTTAATTGGGGCATATTGCAATAGTAATGTTATTTTATTTATGTCGACTTTATTCCATTAGTTTTAATTATACCTCCTAGTCTCCTATATATACCAAGGAGACATTTTCATTTGGAATCATCTTGTACTTGAACATTTATGTGGGGTAAAAGGAGGTTTCCCCCGAATCATCTTGTACTTGAACATTTATGTGGGGTAAAGGAGGTTTCCCTCAAAGAGGCTTATTATATGAACATCTCTTTTCAAGGCTAAGTACTTATTCGAGGTTTTTCTATGCTATAGTGACATTTTGGTTCTTAACATATGGCACGAGTTCAAGGTCTTGGGGGTTTCACTACTACATCTAAGACACCTGAATTTTTGCTATAGCTTTATTTCTACAAAGTTCAGAAGGAACATGTTTTGGATGATATTTATTAGACTGATCAAGGTACTTTGGGTTACAATTTCACTAAGCCTTATACTTTTGGAGATACATCCCGTACAATATAGATTTATGGAATCATCTCAACCGATTCATTGCGAATTTTCGCTATAAATTTTTTTTTGTAACGTTTCAGACCATGAACTCGAGGCTATTCATAGAAATGGCATAATATCCGTGGTAAAACTTTTAGCTTCTTGGTCTTCTTACATTTGTAGATACACCATGGGGAAGAAAGGGTATCTAACTAGTCCCCATTGATCGTCTCAAGAAGGTGTTCTAAAAAAAACAATCATAACTTTCCAGGAGTATCCAAATCTGAGTGGGACTAGTTTCATTGGATAGTGGACAATCTATAGTATTTCCGGCACAGTTTCATAATTTTATATCAATCATTGTGTATACACGCCATACAAGCGATATCTCCTAGAAAGGCCAAACATCGTGCTAGTTGTGGGGAATTTACTATAAATCTTACTCTGGCACATCCAATTTTGATCGTATCTGCGGTACTGCAGAGAAGAAATATCATATAAATACATAAAGGAAATTTTTATATCTAGAAGGGCTGAAACTTGGGACACACAACAGAAGAAAAGATTGTCTAGCAACCACCCTCAAAATCAAGGTTCAAAGTGATATTGGCCAACATGCCCCCAAAAAGGGAACTTCTACACCAAATAAGCCTCTAGACAATCCTACTTGGACTCTTTGATGAAGGTGAAGAAATGTAGGACATACATAATTTACAAAAGAAGATAGTAAACAAAATATGAACTACAAGAGATGGAAGCTGTTGGAGGCAAAGATTGATGGTTTAAAAGATGAGATCATGGAAGTATTGAAAAAATTTCAGAATGTGAGAAGACACCGAAAGTGAAAATGCATCCCATGAAATTCATGATGAGGACACAAGGAATGTGAATCAAGAATGAGAAACTCCAACTTTGGGTTGAAGACCAACCACGCTCCTAAGATCGACACGAGGAAGTTTGGGATGGCAAGGACCCAATCACATGGATACTTCATGATGGAGCAATTGATCTTACATAATGTGCCACATACGTATAAGGCAATGTAAATGCTTTATATTTAGAACCTATCAATTTAGGTATTGATGTGGCTTTGTTCTTGCAAATTACTGGTCACCTGGACAATTTTCATGGACAAATGATAGCACACTATGAGGATACAAGGAGCACACCTCTCTTTAGCCAATTTATAAATCTCAAGCAAAAGGGTTCAGCTACTCTGAGCACATTGAGAACTTCCAAAGATTGAATATAGCAACAGAGAGTTATTCCGTGATGAACACTTACTAATGTATTAATAGGAACTTAAAGGATAACATTCAACATGAGGTTCGGGCTTTGGGAACCCAAATCATTGGAGAATGCATTTATGTGGCAAGAAATGTTGAAAGTAAAAACATGGCTATGGCTACCATGACCAACTTAACATCTATAGAGAACAATGCCCTTCTTCTAAAACACCTCAACCTACAAGGTTGACACCTCAACAATTGAGGAAAGAAAAGCAAAAGGTTTACATAGCACCAGACAACAAGTACAAGGAGGGACATAAGTGTGGTGAGAAGAAATTATTCTACATAGATTGTGAAGAGGAAGAACAAGAACAAGAACCACCCCAAGATGAAAACATAGAATCAATTTCGCCTCAAGAGTTGACTCCCACGCAGTATCGGTATCGCATTATCGAATAGGAACTCCTCAAACCCTCAAGATCGGCGGATACATCAAAAAATAAAAAGGTAATAGTCTTAATTGATTATGGCAATACTCATAATTTCATTCACTATAAATTAGCCAAAGCTCTCAATTTCTTTGTATATCCAAATGAGTTTCAAGCATCACCATGTATGGAGGAAACTATCAATTGCTCAGAAAGTGCACAAGATCAATCTTACTATGGGGAATATGTACGAATAGTCCAATGATTGCTATACCCATGGTGGTGCGGATGTTGTATTATGAATCCAATGGTTACAATCATTAGGAAATTGAATGGCTTTTTAATTTTCAAGAATTTTCATGAAATTTTCATTGGAAGGAAAAGAAATTGAGTTAAGAGGTATCACGTGGAAACCCTAGAAGGTGATAAGCTCTAATTATATGACAAAAATTATTGAAAAAAGGGCATCGAGGCGTTATTGCAAAACTATGCCCACTAGTTGGTTCAAACATATAATCCATCTATTACCAAGACTTTAAGGATCATTGATAGTTATCTCCAAAGTATTTGAAGATATTCCTAAAGGTCTTCCAATCTACTCAAATCAGATCAAGGAATTAATTACCTGGGAGTGATCCTCCAATATCGCCATATATACCCTTACTGAAGAGGAAATCAAGCCATGGTTGAAGAAATGTTATAGGCTGGCATTATTAGACCTAGCCACCTCTTACACTCGCTGGGAATATATTCAAGAAAGATAGCTCATGCATGCATGTGTAAGACATTATAGAGATCTCAACAAGACTAATTATTAAAGATAAGTTTCATATCTCGGCTATCGATGAATTGTTGGATGAACTACATGGAACAATCTAACAATTCATCAATCACAAAATTGGATCTCCATTCAAGGTATCATCGATTAGAATGAAGGAAGAAGATATCCTAAAACAACATTATGAACTCATGAAGGCCATTATGAATTTTTTACTATGCCTTTGGCCTACAAATGCACTCCACATTCCAATGGGTTGATGAATTCCATTTTCAACTCCCTTCCTTCAAAAATTTGTGTTAGTATTTTTGATGACATACTAATCTATAGCAAGTCTTGGAGGATCATGCCATATGTTGACAAGGTGCTACAACTACTAAAGGAGAAACAACTATATGCCAAACCATCCAAATGTTTTCAAGTGAAGGAGGTAGAGTCGGGTCATATTGTATCTCATGAAGGTGTCAAGGTAGACCTAACAAGATTAAGGCCATGATGGATCTACACCTCAAAACATTGAATAATCTTGAGGATTTTTGGGTTGACTCGTTACTACCGTAAGTTTGTTCAAGACTATGGAAGAATAGCAACACCTTTAATGACGCTAACTAAGAAGGATGCATTTTCATGACTCTGAGGCAACTAAAGATTTTTAACAACTTAAAGAGGTATGTGCACAAGCTCTTTTGTCTTGACCACTCCACTTCACAAAAACCTTTATTGTGGAATGATGCCCTGAAATGGAATTGGTGTTGTCCTCTAATGCAAGAAGGAAAGGCCCCGGATTTTGGAAAGCCTAATACCTGATGGTTAGATCTACACAAACCCATTTATGAGAAGGCTGAAATGATGGCAATACTACATGCATTGAAGAAATGGCATCTACCTAATAGGTAGGCACTTCACAATGGGTAAACAGTCAAGATAGTCTTAAATACTTTGGAACAAAGACTATCTTCGTAAGAACAACAAAAATGGCAAATCTCAAAGATATTGGGTTATGATTTGAAATCGCTCCTAGAAAAGGGAAGCAAACAGCTGTGGGGCAAAAGCCTTCAAGAAATGATGAAGATGTTGGGCCTTTCTATGTGTTATCTTGGTCATCCAACCTGATCGAATAATAGAAGCAAGGGATGAATGGAAGAATGACTAAAAGTGTGGACTCTCATTCAAAGGTTGCGTTAGGATTCCGCTGCATCAAATACATTTACATGGAAAAATGATTCACCATGGCACAAGATTGCCATTATGTAATAACTCCAACTCAAACAAAAGGTACTAATAGAATTGCACACCTCTCCAAGAGGAGGTTAATCAGATTTTGAAAACCTACCATAGATTCAAGAAGGATATTTTGGGATGGCCTTAAACCGATGTTCAAAGGTTTAGGAAGAATGCTTGGTTTGCCAACAAAACAAGGTGGAAACAATTAAGACCCCAAGTCTTTTACAACCTGCTATCCATCCCAAGTCAACGCCGGGAGGAGGCTTCCATGGATTTACTGTGCATATTGAAGTCCAAGGAGTTATACTATCATGATGATTGTTGATGATTCCACCAAGCATTCATCTCTTTGTGCACTCTCTCATCCCTTCAGTTATAGCCACACCGCATTCATGGAGACATTTCAAAGCTACATAGCAACCCAAAGATTATTGTAAGCAGACAGAGATCCCATCTTCACTAGAAATTTTTGGACACAATTATTTTCTGTTTGGGTAATCAACGGGTTCATAGCTCATCCTATCATCCTCAATCTAATGACAAATCGAGATAATGAACAAATTTCTAGAAGGATACCTTCTTCGCTAAGCTATTCTAATAAACAAACACAATGGTTCAAATGGTTACCCTTGGCAAAATGGTGGCATAACACTTCCTTCATACTCCAACAAAAATGACACTATTTATGGCACTCTATGGATACCACCTCCATCACTTCTAATCTAAAAGAAAAATATAAGGTTCAAGAAGTGAAGATCAAGACGAGAATCAACAAGTTCTCCAAATCTAAAGGACAACCCAACCATGCCACTGCACTCCATGAAACAACAAGCAGATCAACATCAGAGGGAAAGAAGGCTTTGAAGTAGGGATTGGGTGTTTTTAAGAATACAACCATACAACAGATGTCCCCTACAACAAGCCAAGAAGGATAATAAATTATCACCAGCACTATGGCCCTTATAAGGTGTTGCAAAGATTGGCACTATGGCATACAAATTGAAGCCGCCTGCATCTTCACAAGTACACCCGCCATGTTTCATGTTTAAAAGAAGGTTAGAAGGACAAGATCCTAGTTCAAAACTATATTGCCAGAACTCAAAGAGGAAGGAAAAATCATATCTGAGCCTAAAGCCATCACTACTACAAGAATTCTACCTAACGAGGAATAGATCCATTTCAGAAAGGGTCCTATTAAATGGAGCAAAACCATCTACCGAAGATTCCACTTGGGAAGATGAGTATTTTATACGTAAGCATCCAGAGTTACTCAAGGCATTGTGGGACAACACTTGTCCAAGGAGAGGGGCATGTTAAGCCCTATTGTCTCATTACTCCTTAATCAGTATATTACATTAGTAATGCTATTTTATTTATGTCGGCTTTATTCCATTAGTTGTAATTATACCTCCTAGTCTCCCATACCAAGGACATTTTCATTTGGAATCATCTTTGAGGTTTGAACATTTATGGGAGGCAATGGCGTTTCTCCTTGAAGAGGCTTATTATCCGGAATTATCTCTTTTTCAAGGCGCTGAGTACCTATTCTGAGGTGTTTCTATGCTATAGTGAGGATGGTCTCAATAACATGGCCTCTACATTTCTCGGCATCGGAACTTCCTCGACATACCTCTACTTCAGGGGTAAGAATGGGATTGTGCATCACCAACTTCAATAGGAACACAAAGTTATCAGTGGATTATTAGGCCAACAACTCCTTACCTATCATGGCTCGATTCAAAATTATAATTTCCACTCGTTGGAGCACAACTTATAGTCACCCAGAGAATAAAGTCCGAAAAATAATCAGAGGATCTTCAAAGAACAAGAAAAAAATGAGGGAAATACAGATCATCTCTCAAATACATCAACAATGTTGCGATGAGGTTCACCAACAAGATAATGGATTGCAAATTGTTGAGGAAAATGCAGAGTAAGAGCTCCTAGCGAGTTTGAAGTACAAGTTAAGTGCTAGCACAAAGGGTAATATTATTGGGTGTCAGACTCTTAAACCAATTTTGATTGACTACAGATAGCAAGACAAAGAACTCAGCCTATTCTTGGATTCTTCATCTTATCGCTATAGCTTGGTAGGAACCAAAGTTCTCTACTTTTCTATACATGAAGGGGAAGTGCTATGCAGCAAGTTACAAAACCCTATAGCAAGCCATGGATACGCAAGAATCAACAAGCCAATAGCGCATTATTTTCCATGGTTATGGAAGATATACAACAAAGAACAAAAAATATGAGGATTTTGTTGAGGTGACGAGGAGAACTAAAGGATTTCCTGTGTTTAAGAATACAACATCAAGGATGTGATCCAAATCCATAAAGGGACCCCAAAGAAAATGGTTGGAGATGCAGATTAAAATAAGGAAGAGGTCGACTAGGATCATTAAAGATTAGTCCCAGACAATGAAGGTTCTAGCAACAAAGAAATAAGTCAAACCCAAGGAACAAATAAATGTAGGCACATCAACAAATACAAGTAGCCCAGATGACAACACCAGAAAGGATGTAGAGCACGCTCAAGCATCAAGGAAGAAACGCAACATCGAAAAATCCCAGGAGGAAAGAAAAAATGTTAAGGGAATAAGTCAAGGGTGATGCCAAGAATGGAGAAACCTCTCAACCTGAAGAGAAAGAGGCACCGAAGAAAAAGAGTGGGGTGCATCCCTAAAAAATGAAGATATTTTCATCGTAGGAGGAGGAAACATGCAATAAGATGGAATACCATAAGAAGCCTCTAGTCATCACCATTACAAAGGACGATGTCGAGCTAGTGGTAGACAAAGTCCAGGACAGGGGGGAAGATGTCATACACACAGCCGAGGTGCAAAGAGAGGAGATCATGACTAAGGTTGTATAATTCCATGATACTCTATAAAGACTATATATTCCTGCAGTGCAACAAGTTACAATGCAAAAACTAGAGAAGACACAACACACACCTACATAGAAGGATTAACAAGAGGAAATAGTGGAGATAGTGGTGAAGGGAAGTGACACCTTCATGGTCACACAACAGATGTTGCGAGTTGAAGAGGAGACAACACGAAAACCAATTGGGGACATCGACCAAATTGAGTTGGTAATGACACAAATGTCTACAAAGGAACTATATGGCTTACAAGCAAGCGTGATGCAAAAATTATAATCTAGAGCCTGTGAAAATGCCACTAACTTGGAAGTTGGAAGGGAGGTTTCCAAAGTACTACAAATCACGCATGACCAGTTGACTCTAGAGAAGGAAGAAGAGAATAAACAAGTGGACAAGTTAAAGAAGGGACTGACAGAAGTCTAAAACAACATCCCAGACTGTGCATAAGAGCCTGAAGGGATGTTTCGTAGGATTGCAGAGCTCATGGTGAAATATCAATAGGATATCATAGAGCTCACGGAGAAATTGACTCCCACTACACCTCCTAATGTCATAGATCAAAGAGAATGGGAGGGTACTCCACACATCGAAAGTAATGTGTAGGAAGATAAGGCAGTGGAGTAACTATATGAGAATACTACTCAAATGTGGACTAGCATGGAAGAAGATGAAAAAATCCAACAATTGGAACAGAAGCAAGAAAATATCACTCCAGACCTTCAGGAATTAAAGCAACAACAGAAGGAAATGGACATCCTAGAGTGAATGATGAGTGCACAGGATATGAAGAACCTACAGGCAGAGTTGAAGGATGCACATGAGGACAAGCAAGAAAGACAGACTCATCTGGAGCCATTACACTAGGAAGAAGAGGGGATAATAGAAAATTTGCAAGAAGAGAAGGGGAAAATAGAGCACACACATGCTAAATGCATAATAGTGCTGCCAGAGCACATTACAGAGTAGAGTCTGAAAAATATAGCAGAGTAGAGCAACCAAGTTAAACAAAAAGTCATTCAGTTGGCAGAGGTGTTCAAGGATTTGCAGTTAGCCATACAGAGTGTAAATTAAGGTGCAGTGGCTTGGGACGAGCCACATGTCAGTGTTGGGGGACTGTTGGCGTAGGCCTGATTTGGGATAAGAAATTATATTTTGGGTGTAGACCTATTTTGGGAGAAAGAAGTCTATTTTGGGGCACAGGTCTATTTTGGGAAATTAATCCTATTTTTGGAGTGTGCACCATAGGTGGCGGAAAAGCAGCATGCATAAAAAGAAGGAAAAGCAGCATGCATAAAAAGGAGGAAAAGAAGTGTGGCGTGCATGCAAACAAACATAGTCACGTTAGGGTTAGGGTTTTGGACATGAACGTAATGGCTATAAGCCAATAGAAGAGTATAAATAAGGCCTAGGAGTTCTATTAGAGGTTGTTTAGTTGTTGGTTGTTCATTGGTCATTGTTCAATTGGTCTGAATGAGACAATGTTTTAGGGTTAGGTCATAGATTGTGGAGCCTAGTGTGGTCTAGTCTGCCTCACAGAGAGTACTTACCATCCTTTTTTATTGTAAGCCAAAAGATGTACTGCACACAGCGCAAGTTTTGGAGAAAGATGAATAAAAGAGAAGAAGAGACAGATCTTTGTGGAGGTAGCCCCAGGGGGGGTGAACCATGGTAAACCTATTGTGTTTATGTGTCATCAACGATTATTTTATTATTATGATCAGTTAAAGAATGAATGGTTAAGTTGATTATGACAACATGCATGCATAGTTTAATGAATGAATGAAAACTACATTTAGATGAATGAATAATAATGTTGTTGCATGATGAAAAGGATTAGAATGCATCCTCAATCCCTTCCTAGACTACAAACACCTGAGTATTGCAGTCCCTCATAAAACTATCTCGAGCAAGACTGTGTTGTGAAGTCTGTGCATGTAACATTCCCCCGACCACCCACAGGCCGGGGAAATGCCACTCTAGAGAAATATCTCATGCTCTGATACCAATTTGTAACATCTCCAACCTTAAATAGACCGGCCATGCTACTCTAGGGAACACTTACGTTCTCTTACTGTGGAACATACGGTAACATACCCAGTATTCAACTAAGCTATGCCAGATAAATTTTCTCTTCCAAATACATGCAGCTTAAACATATACATACAGCACTCTTTGCAGAAGCATTACATATAAAAGTAAACAAACAGATACATTATGTAATAGATGATTTCATACTGAAATAACAGTAACCACAGATATGCATCATATACATGGAAATACCCATAAACATACAGACAGTTATATTATAATATATGATAAACCATAACATAAGCATGTAAATAACAATGCAGCACATAATTTCATCATACGATTGGTACTTATCTTGGAAATATTGCCACCAACTGCGTACAAACCGTCCACGAACCTCCCAGCCTTAGACTACATTGTTCATCACTCTCAACAGTGAGTCACCCTCGAGCTGGGACTGAACTCCACCCAGGTAAAGGGTTCCTAACCAGGCTAAGGCTCATGGACAACAGGAAAGACTTCATCTCAGGTGCTCACTCAACTAATAGCCTACAACCTCTCATTCCCCACATACCTGTCCCACCCAAGGAAGTGTGCCCCTTCTCTTCTCAACAGTCCCTCGGTTGCCCCACTTCCCTTCCAGGGCTTCAGCAACAGGCCGGACCGGAAGTCTCAGAGCATTGTAGCTGCAGTTTAGCACCTTCGGGAATCAATCCCCAACAATTCTCTCACTCGGAGAATTGCTCACGGACCTGACAACCCGCCTCTTCAATCCCGCTCCAAGCTAACCAGGTACACCAACCGGAAAAGGTTATGGAAATAGGCTCAGATATGGTGAAATGGATGTCTCAAGGATAACTGATTGCGTGAGAGAAAATGGTCATGGAAACATTGACTGGATAACTGAGTGATGGAAGGAGTCACCGTGAAACTGATCATAAAAGTGATGGTGAGAATGATGGTCAAGMTGTTGGTAACAATCCCCATGTAAAAGTGACCAAATGAGCTAAGTCCCCACGATATGAATGCATGTCCCCAACTTGACACTTTTCATATCGGAAGTTACTTTGGTCCAGTTGTCCCCAACTTTAGAACTTAGGATAAAATAATTATCCCTACTTTATGTTTTAGGAAATATTGGTATAATATTCCTTTTTGGCTTAAGCTCTCTAGCTTGGCCCTTTTCCTTAACTTTTGGCCCTCCCTTTCCCTAACTGTTGAATTTCAGTCCCCCATCGCTTTTATCGTGGTCGGTTTGCGCGCAACGATGTATTTTATATTAATCATGAGACATGTATAAAATAGGCGCACTAGCCTTTAACATCTAGGTGCTCCGGTCTAATACCAAAACATAAGCATCCCAGCTTATAATAACTGGCTCACCAGCCTATAACACATATCATATACACGAGGCTCGCTGACCTCCATACTGCGCGCACTTTAGTTACTGCACGCGGTATCCGGGAATGTGCACACTACATCATTTTACTGTGCAGTTCATGCACACACTATGCCATGAAAGGTGTATTACAAAATAATGTCAAAACAACTCACCAACTTAAGTATACTTACTTTACATTTACAATTGGGTTCAGTCGAGGGATATTACAGTGCGCAACATTTCCTTTTGGTTTACCAGGAGGGCCAATGGTTTGAGGGTTTTGTTGGAAACCTATTGAGATCAGGACCTGGGTCAGCCCAAGCATCCAACAAGTTTTCTAAAGTGAATGAGGACAAGGCAACACTACATGTTGAATATAGTAGAATAGTGCAAGAGTGGGGCGAGGATGAATAGAGAGCAGGAAGGTTGAAAAATGCAGTGCAGGAAGTATACAACAACTTCCCAAATATACCAATGGAAGTAGATACTCCATTGGAAAAGCAAGTGATGAATATCAGTGAAGCTATTCAGGGCTTCCACATTAATATTGTTGATTTGGAAGAACATACAATTCTAAGTACTCCACTCAAATAAATACAACAAAGGGAGAAGACCATTGAGATGACAGTGGAAATCATTAATATTTTGGATGAAGAATGTGTGGAGCTATATGAAGAAAGCACACAAGTATGGACTCATTTATTGGAGAATGAAGAGATACAAGCATTGGAACAAAGTCTATAGACTGCATAGGAGAAGGTGTAGATGATCAAAGATACAATGATTAGTCAACCACCAACAGAGAGGATGACTGCAATCATTGAGAATAGGCAATTTAACCAAGAGACAAACCAAATCAAAGTGGAACAATAGAATCTTATGCAAAAGCTAGAGCCTCTACAGGGGGAAGCCTTCAGGGTGATAGAAGAACTTGCAGCAGCACAAGGCATGGTAAAACAAGCAGTGAAAGATAGTGCAGAGAAGTTGAAGAACCCTATTACCACACAGACGATAGATGAGATACTGGCACGAGAAGTACAAGCAAAAGAAAAAATTGTAACTGCAAAAGAGACTTTTTAGAAGCTCGTTGTGACATTGAAGGAAGCACAACAAAAGAATTGAGTGGCTCAGGATGAGCCACATGTGAGTGTTGGGGGCCTATTGGGACAGGAATTTTGGGACCATTTTTGGGAAAATGCGCAGGAGAGCGCAAAGAAGAAGGAAGACGGTTAGCACATTTTCAGGATTAGCGCGCATGAAAGAAGGAAGACAATTAGAAGTCATTAGGCATTTTGGGTCCTTTGAAACAGGCTAAGCCCTATTGTAAATATATAAAAATGTATAGGTTTTGGGTAGTAGATAGATTATGAGAAAATAATATGTGAGTGAGTAAGAAGAGTTAAGTGTGCACTGTATGCGTGAACGACAAGGGAATTTTGGGGTATAACTAAGATATCATGTATGAGTGTAGTGCGGATATTTTGCAAGGGATTATTCTAAATAATAATATAAGAAGTCAGTCATTGTGGATGTATCTCATCTTGAATGAACCATGTTAAATCCTGGTGTATTTGTGTTATGATGTGTTTATTGTTATTGCACACACTTAATGAATGTTTGGTTAATATGAATATGTCATTTGCTTTCATGTTTCTGTGCACATAAGATATAATGAAATAATGATCAGTGTAATATTGGTTATGATGAATGCCTCACATCCCTTCATGACTGCGGAAACTTGGTTCCTGCATTCCCCATAGATACCTTGGGTGAGACTTCACCTACTTGTAGGTGATGCTGAAAGGGCTGGTATCTTAGGGTTTTGTTGGTGAATTAATGTTGAACCTCGAGTCTTCTCGCTACATGCCAACAATGTTGTCCATATTTTAATGGTTACTTAAAGAGAAGATACTCCAATGTTTTTATCTTATTATAACATTAAGTTGAGGAAACATTCTTTTTTCATTTAGAGAAGAATGAATGTGCAACACTATAAATGAGTTTGTCACTTGTTAAATGAATTTTTACCATAAATGGATTATGGGTGGAAAATGTATTCTATATAATTAAAAAATACTACCAATTCTGAGAAAACTTGATGTTTGAAAATTAAAATTGTGATTTTTCTCCTATTTAATCTGAAAACCTAAGTTTTTACTTCTCAAAAAAAAAATATTGTTAAATTATTATTTCTATCTCTATTAGGCTTTACTAATTGATGGAAAACACGGTTTAAGAAAGAACCCTAAAAAATCCATTACATGAGCACCCCATCATCAAATATAACCCACAATTCTAGTTTTCCATCACATACCACACATCATGTGTTAGAATCTCGTCGCAAGCAATATGAAGGTGCTACTACATTTTGCAGCTTTCATTCTAAGCTTACTTGCTATTGCTTGTAATGGGAACAACATCATGAGCATACTTGTTAGGTATCCATGATTTCATGTATTCAATGAGTATATCACTTGGACGAAGGTGGAAGATGATGTAAATACCCAAACTACCATCACCTTCATAGTCATCAATAGCATCCATGTCAGTGTCTTGGATTCTCGGTATTAGGAGACTATTCACTTGTACTAATAACTCAATTCAAACACATACACAAGACATTTAGAAAATCTATTTAATGAACAAATGAAAGAAAGATTGAGAAGATTCTGTTCCAAAAGTCGAAAGTTATATTTGTCAAAAATACTTTTTCAAAAAGCTATTTTTAGTAATCCTTACTATCTTAATGAATGTTAACCATAAATCATTGTTATTTAATATGTGTGAGAGACAAAGAGAGAGATAAAATTAGTGTAACTCTATCGTTCGTTCATTGACATATTAAAAATACTATAACTAATTCATAAATTACACCTATATATTATTAAAGCTGTCAACACCCTTCTATGACATTGCTTAGCATTGTCAAAGACTTACATTTGAATAACATTGATTCCCCATATCCTCCCTCTTGTAAGTGTGGCAACCAATTGTCTCCACTTTATTTCTAGTTACAAATTGGCTTTCAACACCCTTCTATGACATTGCTTAGCATTGTCAAAGACTTACATTCGAATAACATTGATTCCCCATATCCTCCGTCTTGTAA